>JACDJE010000287.1:131147-184166 GCA_016647715.1 Pavo muticus
CCCGGCCCGGCGACAACGAGCCAGCGAGAAAGGCAGCGCCCGGCGCCCGCCCGGCCCCGCGTCCGCGGGTTGTCTCGCCGCGTGTCACGCTCCTCACCTTGGCTCTGCCAGGACGAGTCGTGTCCGTCCGCCCCGCCGCCCCACCCCTCTGTCCTCCTCAGCGGGACACGGGGCGCCGAGTGTTTCACATCATGAGGCTGTTTGCACTCGCTGGCTGTTCCATACAAAGGTTACAGTAAGGCGCGCCAAGCTTATGTCAAGAAAACATGACAGCGATCTTTGTGTGCAAAACGGAAGAACTTCACCGTATCAAGCAGCGAATCTGGCCATGAGGAATGAGTTCTTGATTAAAGTCGTGGCTCTCTCTCCCTTTTCTCTTCCCTACCTCCACACTTCCCAGAAAAATTCAGGAACTGTTTTGTATATGCCATGAACACATTTATGAGAACAGCCATTAAATTATCCCAAAATTCTGTCCTTGAGGCTAAAATCCTATGGGGAAAATGATAGAACATAACCACATAATTACATAATTAAAGCCTTTACTATAAATGCCTATTCTCATGGGTAACATTGCACATCATGTGCAACATTTTAAGTAATCTGAAAAAAGTAGTTACAGTTGTTGACATCATGTTGCAAAATGTGTACAAGAAGTAAATGTGAATGCCACGTGATTTTTATTATTTTTTTAATAATTTTAATGTATGCACAGCGTTTGGTACAAACTTTAGCAACAGGACCTTCACAGGCATTTTAAGAACTGGGAATGCATCTTTATGGATATGAAGAGAGAAGCTGGGTTTTAGTTGAGAATATTCAGTTTGCTGAGCTGCTGTTGAGCAACAGAGGGACTTGATAGGCTTGTCTATCTTTTGCTAATAACATTTGCATCCCTTAGCTGGCATCAGCCAAAATGAACAATGACCTTTTGAAAATACCCTGGAAAGGAGCAGAACACCCCAGAAAAGTCTGCAGTGGTAATATATACTATGCATCAAAGAATTCAAATACGGAGGACTACCATCTTGAAGCACCGGTGCATAGAAATCAGATTTCTTTGCAACCACTACTTATTTAATCTGATTGATTTTATGTGAGATTTTTCTTTTCTGTATAAAATTTGTATTAAATAAGAAGACAGACTCAGCAGTGTAACAACTTATCTTATAATTCCTTCTTTCTCTAAGATGTTATTGTTAAAATGTTTCTATCATCAGCTTCCACTGGAAGTTCTTCGGCTTCAGAAGGAGAGAGTAATTTATCACGTGCTTGTAAAGCAGCCAGCTTGCTCCTGTTCCTGGGCAGATCCTGGCACAACAGTTGTTTAAGGAGCAGTAAGTAGTTCAATGAGTAATATAGAAAATGCTTTCATTTCTGAAACAAACAGAACAATTTGGAGCCATTTTTGTAGCATCACGTAAGCTCAGTAGTAATTGAGTTACTTGCTGAGTTCCGGGGTCATTTTTGGGAGTAAATATCCACAGGGACTGCCAGGGCAGCTCATGAAACTCACAGCTGTATTAATGCAGGTAGCAGTGTCAGTCATCTCTTGTGCAAGTGCATGATGGGAGCTGTGCCCAGAATACCCACAGTCACAGGGTCTGACCTGGCATCAGGTCACACTACAGACAAAAAAAAAAAAAAAAAAGCACTTGAGAGAGGCCCACTACTCCAAGCAGTGACTCCTGAGTATACAAGCAAAGGGGACTTTGGTACAAATGCCATGCTCAAACTCATGGTCACTTCCAGGCAGGCGACAAGACCACAGGTGTTTAAATTAGGATCTTCTGGTCTGATATTGCTGAAATACAAACTTTAAACTTGGCATTGTGTTAGTGGTAAGCTGTCTTCTATATTGAAACACCTTGTGTGCCCTGAAGAAAATTGTAGGCCATAGAGGACCTCATATAGTATGTGTGAAGTGCAGAAAAACATGGGTGCAGTATCTTTTTCAGTGAAATATCCGCAGTTCACATACTGCTTTGCAGAATGTCAAAAAAGTGGCTTTCAAATGGAGCTGAAACAGTGAATGCGTGAAGATATAAATGGTGATGGTTTTTTCACTTTATAGTTCTATTTCCTCTTCTGTTTGCCTTAATTTGAATGAATGCATAGCTGTATAAGTATAAATATAGATTTTCTTTATGTATAAATGTATGCAATATATATTTTGGACAATAAATTTTACATGGTGATATGTGATAAATCACAGATTGTATTTGCTGTACTAGTGTGTACTAGTACATACTGGATGCTATATAGTACAATATATAATACAGCAAAAATGGATGTATTCTGTGTATATATAATAAGTATTTATGCATTGACATATCTATAGAGAAATAGTAGACAACATTAGCATGTTAACTGTTACATAACACTACACATATTCCACATACATCTATGTGCCCCAAGCAGTTTCTTTGTATGCCTCTTTTCAGAGCGGTCCCTCTAGGAAAGGTCCATGCATCTTAATTGACCTATTGTTGCTGTACGCTTCATCACATTTTTCTAGTCTGAGGCAAAGACTGAACACAAGCTAGCTGCAATTAAAGCAATGTGTGATTCTGGCCCACAGCCTGCACAAGTTTGGATACAGCTCAGTGTCCTGCTTAAAGTGACAAAAAGCTACAGTTTGCCCTTACACTAAAGGTTGAAGCGTGATTTTATTTTTTATGCAGCTCCTGATTTCACTGGCACTAGGTTTTTAAAGCAAGTGCCCTCCTCTGTGAGTGCTACAGAATGAGGGCTCTGAAGTGAGGCAGGTCCCTGATGTAGATAAAAAAAGCCCTGTCATTGTCCTACACCCTCCCAGTCTCTGAGAACCTTCAGTGTAGGCAGCCCATTATTCAAAGTAAGAATGTTCACAGCCACACTCTAAGGGTAAGAATTAAAAATGTATTAGTGACAGTGATTAATAATTTACAAGTGAATTTCAAGAAGCTAGCGAAGGTTCCAAGCAGCGTGTGTACACGTGTATGTGTTTGTCTATGTGCGGACGGTGATGCTGTGTATTTCAGTGATCTATTTGAAGAAATTAAGCAAACTTACCTAACTACTGTATATGTGAAAAGAAGTTACACCTTTGGTTATTCATTCCTCATCCATTTGACAGTGAGATAGACTTTGGGAGACTGCATGTTATGTACTCTCCTCTCTGGGTTCATAACAACATGAGGTCCTTTTAGTGTTTTTAATGGAATTTGTTTTCAAGAATTATTTTTCTCCAGAGAAAAAATAAAATGCTGCTGATATTGAATACCTGATGTTATTTATGTGAATCTGTCAACTAATCATTTGGGTAAGTTTTCTACTGGATTAGCCTATTTACCCCTTTTACCACTTGTCCTGCAGTTTCATTTGAATGCAAATTTTTAGTTTCCTCTGCTACCTCTTCCAGTTATGTCTTCTAATCACAGTCTGGACCTAAAGGGTCTTGGTGTCACTGTTCTACAGTGTTCGTATGATTACATAATTATTACATGCTTTTCCTAGACTGATTTTTGTTCCATGCACACACTGCTCAAACTTCTCTCATGCACATAGGCAAGCTGGCATGGTGCGTGTGCTCATTTCCAGCAAATACTCAGTGTTATCATTAAAACCATATTGGTAATTCACCTCAGCCACCTTCTGTAAGCTTTGTATCAACCACTAGTAATTGTCAGCCTATGTCCCATTGCACCCTCACTCATGAACACAGAAAGCCCATCCACTAACATAAAATTTTAATCCTAGTTTTACTAGTGAAACAGATAGGTGCACTTCATTCTCTGTGTGTGTGTGATAAAATTCATACCAATATGATTAGATTGTAGAATTCTAATGATAAAATATAGCCAAAGGACATCTTTCCACTGAGGTCAGTTTTCTTTATAAGCATCAAACACATCTATTCAAAGCCCAATAAAATTCTTTTCTTTACAGCTCCTGGGGACAGAGAAAACAGCACATTGTAACAACAGCAATAGACTCAGCCGTGAGAGATCTTTATCAGGCATCACAAAGAATTTGAGGCAGCTGGCAGTTATCAGCTGAAACAGGTAGTCAGAAGAAGTATAGAAGATAAATAGATAATAGAAAAACAATCTGGAAACCTGGAAGAGATAATAAACCACTGTTCTAGAGGGGACATAACAACTTAGGTAGGTCACTGATGAACTCAACTCCCGATCACTACTGTGTGTAATGCTGCTGAAAATACAGCTGCAGTTTACTGCTCGTGCTTGTCAGGTCTGAAGTAGTGTTCAAAACGTTGTTGGAAACACAGTTTGACGTATTCAGTTACATAAATCACTATCACAGGGAAGTGAAGAAGGCTCGTACAGCTGAAAAAAAGCTGACCACCATCCTAGGGGCACCATGACCCTCTGTTAAATTGCAGTTGCTAGACTAGGAAGCTTATTCTACTTGCTGTTGTCTATACTGCCAGTGCAATCATTACATAATGTTCCTGTTACGTTGATCATAGTCTTCTTTGGAGCATACGATTTCTTTTTTGTAATTTCTTGTTATCTAGAAATAGCTGAACCATTATGTTTATCCTAATACAAGCACAGAGAACAGAGAGAAAGGAAGAGAATCATAGAATCACCAAGGTTGGAAAAGACTTCAAAGATCATCCAGTCCAACCATCCACCTATCACCAATATTTAATACCCAATAACCAAGTCTCTCAGTACAACAATTAAATGGTTCTTGAACACCTCTGGGGACAGTAACTTCACTAACTCCCTGGACAGCTCTTTCCAGTGCCCGACCACTCTTTCAGAGAAGACATTTTTCCTAATATCCAACCTGAATCTCCCCTGGCACAACTTGAGGCCATTCTCTCTAGTCCTATCACTGGTTAAGTGGGAGAAGAGGCTGATCCCCACCTCATCACAACCTCCTTTTGGGTAGTTGTAGAGAGTGATAAGGTAACTCCAACACACCCAGATCCCTCAGCTGCTCCTCATAAGACTTGTGCTCCAGATCTCTCACAGCTTTGTTGTCCTTCTCTGGACATGCTCCACAGCCTCAATGTTTCTTGTAGTGAGAGGCCCAAAACTGAACACATCACTCGAAGTGTGGCCTCACCAGTGCTGAGTACAGAGCGAATATGATACTCTTAGTAGACGTTTATTAGAACAGACAAAACATCTTTCACTGCAAATCACTCTTACAGTTCCCAAGTTTTTACTTGTGAAGAAGTGAAATCTTGCATGAACACACAAGGAAAATGATACCATTTTATAACTCTTCTTGTTTTTTCTCTTCTTGTTTTATAACTCTTCTATGTTTTCTGTGATTCTGTAGAACAACAGAGGGAGATAACATCATGATATACTGATTTGTCAAAGAAGCCACAGAATAGAAATATTTTGAGGGCATCTTTCTACTAAAAAAGTACTGAAGTTACTCAACTGACATCTTTCTTGAGTTTGTTAACTCATTCAGGTGGACCACATAAGGTAGCTGATGTCAAAGAATCAGAACCAAAAAAAAAAGGGGGGGGGGGCAGGAGGGAAAGAAAGACGACTTGCTCAGTTTGCTTAGAAAGATGCTTAAAAAAAAACCTGTTTGTACCACAGAAATTAGAAATCATTCAGTGCATTTACAATGAAAGACCAAAAAACAAGTCAAATTCATCAAATGTTTCTAGAGTGCTAGCTACCAATATTAAAGAAAGTTCTAACTTTCTTTAGGAAAGCAACATACGTTCACAACCCATTAACAAAGTTTAAATGTGCTGATTATGTAAATTACGTGTAGCCTTCTTAAAAACTAACCAAATTACATGTATGTTTTTAGTGCACTATTTTAATGTGTTCTTCTGCTGAACATGAATTAATTGTATGCTTCTTAAATATCAGCTCTAAGTGGTGATTGCTTAGAATACTTTGTCATTTTTTTATCTTACTCAATGGCTGCTAAAATAATAAAGTAAATGAAATAATATAAGGATGAACTTTCAAAACTTACAAGTCTAGTGTTTCAATCTTTTTCTGTGCTATGATCCAGACTGAAGAGGAAAAATGGCATTTTTTTTGACAGACCATGCAGCTATCTGAGGTGGAGACATTCCTAACAGAGGAAAGTCTTAGAGTCTCTTTCTGTTCACATTCCCTAATTGTGCATAAAAAGGGGCATCTTTCATTAGCTTGTTGTGATCAAAAGTGAATTCAGGGCTCCGAAGGTAAAGAGATGAAGATGCCTGTTCTGCACAGGTACATGAACTAACTGTTCAAACAAACACCATGGTGTAGTGTACCCAAAGACACTTGCTGTCTTGCTAGTGGAGAAAGAAAGGCATTCCACTTAGGTATTCTTTATTTCCTCTTTGAGGCATTTAACCCACTGTCTGTATGATGGCTGGGATATCTAAAGGAAGAAGTCTGAATCACTCTTTTCTCAAGGTAATGTGAAAAATCAAAACCTATTCACTGTGCAATTAATTTTCCACACTTTCCTTTATAGTGTTGGAAGCACTGGACTATATGTTCAAAAACATGTATGAAGAGCTTTTAGTTATTGTCTTGGTAAAATTAAGCTTTAATTTGCAGCTCTCCACTGGGATAGTAACATTTTACCAAAGTAGGTAAAACCTAACAATAAATATTTTGATGTTTTGATGAGTGTTTTTACATGGTTCAGAAATAAAACTACTCAACATATCTTGTATGTTATTCTTTACTGATTATGTCAAAAATATAGTTGTTCAATTTACTGTCTCCAGGTACTTCCTGTCATTCCTCTATAGAGATAAAGTAGACAATCCTGTATAGGAATCAGAAATTTATTTTTCCTATGGGTCATTAGACTGAGATATTTTCTATTATCTTGGGGATTATAGTGCTATGTCACAAAATCAGTAATAAATTATTTTTCCATGTTTCCATTTCACTGTCAGTCCTTTTCTCATAGCCAGTAATACACAGCTTGGGATACAAAATTATGATAGCCACTTCCCATCAAACAACATGAACTCTTCAGCAGTTTTTAATGGTGTAGGGAGAGACTCCAGTGGAGATTAAGACATCTCTAGGCATCTGTATGGAAGTGCTCTAGTGTAAGCTGTGTGTGTAAACTTCTGTTCTAGACAATAGAGTTAATATAATCCATGGAGCCTAGTCAGGACCTCATCAGCTAATGAGCTGCCTTGCATGTATTTCAGAGTCATCTGGGCTTTGTGTTAAGCTCCATCTGAACACACAGAAAAAATATGACATCTTATAAAATAGGCTGCTAATTTTGTACCTCACACTTTAGAATTTTACATATATTGCTTCTTGATGCTTCCAGAAATTAGAAAAGGTATTCCACTGTAACCATTAAATTTCTGAGAAAAGCAATAAGAATACTTCTCTTAATTTTTTTTCTCTGAGTTAAGTCGGGATTTCATGAAATTATCATTTATTTATTTATTTATTTATTTATTCATTCATTCATTTGCTGTAGTTTGTGCAAATCACATGACAGAATACTGTAAACTGAGTACGCAATATAAAGGCAGTCTTTGGTAAACATCAACATGCTTGTATCATTGTTTATCAATGTAATGTTGTCAGCTCTTCATTTTTGGGGCTGTTTACATTAAGGTTCATTAAGATATTAACAGGATTATTTGAGTTGTTAGTCTGTGATAATGAAAGACTGCATTTGTTGATGCAGAAATTGCTGTGAATTTTGTGTCTGAGTGCCTTTCTTACCTGTTCCATGTGAATAAAGCGCTTTCTTGTAAAAAGAGATTTTTTTTTTCCTTGTTAGTGACTGTATATATCAGGGGAAGGGAAATTATTTGTCCCTTAGTCTAAAGATTTTCACTTTGTACAGCACCTCCAACTCATTTTCTTTAGAATGTCAGACTGATCTGAAGGATCAGCAGCTAATACACGATAGAACAGGTTTGAATCCAACCATCAAATAAAAATGGAAAGCAATTGCAAAGGACACAATCCAATTTATGGTAGGACTAAGGTTACACAGGGTAGTTACTGACCCAGGACAGCTATAGAGACATAGCCTAGACAGCTGCAGAGCAGTGGCAGCAAGCCAGTGTTCCTGAACAGATGAAGATGAGGCCAAAAGAAGGAGGACTTAAATCTCAGACATTAGCTGCTCTAATATAGAACAAACAAGCCTTATAGGAACCTTAGATACTTTGACCAGAATTACAACAGCTAGTTGGAAGCAAAGTCCTTGGACACTCTTGTGCAACTTTTAAAATAACCAAAGTATTAAAAAATATTACCTTTTGGGACATATTTAGATCTGAAAATATTTTATGCTAGGTATATAATAAACAATCTTCAATCATCAAAATTTTATATACTGAGTCATTAAAAAAGGGCATGGTTTCACACACACATCTCAGTTATGCAAAGGTGATCAAAGCTATTCTTTTTTAGGCTAGAAATTAAGATCTTTGAGCCTAGAGATATCATTTTTAGTTTCAAAATTAGCCCAGTTTTCATGATGGCACACTGTATTTTGTGTACTTCAATTGTTCTTTGAACAAAACAGCACATGAAAGCCTAGTTTCTTTCTGTATTTGCAGATATGATCTATAATCTATAGCCAACTCCTGAAGGCTTGAAAAGGCTACTTTGCCTATCTTGTTTATAAAGCATATTAATAAAAGTAGTTGCAGAACCTAACACAAAAGCCTTCTGAAAAACAGGCAATAAAATAGCTCAAACTAAGTAGTGCAGTAGAAAAAGACTTCTTGAAGTGTATAGTTTTTTGTGACCCTTCCTGGAGTTCTCTGTAGGACATACTCTGGTAGTTTATATTAACCATGGATACTCAGGACTCTCGTAAGCCTTTTCAATTTTCCATTATGAAAATATGCTATGGAATTCTTGTATCAGATATGAAACAGCCACTTACACTTTTTTTTTTTTTAGAGTATATTAATGTAAATACAACTATTTCTCATTCAGATTTAAATTGTGTATTATACACTATGTACTTTTTTTCTCCTATCAAATTCAAAAAACCTTTCCTGATAAGGGCATCCTTTCTCAAAGTACTTCTTAAAATAGAATAGCTTGATTCTGTGGATAGTACTTTGACACTGACGAAAACCAGGGAGAGGCAAACAAATTCTAACAAGTCTGGAAGTGGTGCATGTGTACTTCAGAACTGGTTCGACTCATTAGTAGATTAATAGGATGCGGAGAGAGCTGAATCTTTTAAAGAAGTCAGTGAATTAAGGGCAGACTATTACCCTGTAGCTCCCATTAGCCTGCACATTAGCTAGATAGATCTACAGATATTTCTGTCCCATACAAATCACTGGAACAATAGATATAGGCTTTCTATAAAATTGGCATGGCCATAAAATGGAATGTAGGAACATTTTACAATTACTGCAGTTAACATGGCCAAAGGTTTTGAATACAGCTTTGTCAGGATTTTTATTCTCAAGGGCCTACCTATTCACAGCCCTGAGGCAGCTGAGCAGCATAGTTGTTGGTTATCTAAGATGGATATTTTTTCTCAGTAATAATTCATGAAATGTTTAACAACTTTCATGTAGAAATGTATTTTGATATACCTCATAGAAAATATACTTGATCTTGCCTGAAGGCAAAAGAGTGCATAAGATGACCTGTCATCTGTAGGACTGCAAGCCACTGTTGCAATCCTTTATCTTTTAAACATGGATCAGTTGCAGTGACAGATACAGTGAGATACCGCAGTCCCCTCCAAATGGTTTGTGGTGTCCTGGGTGTGTAGGAAGGTCACACAAATGGTAAGCAGGATCCCAAACTACACATTAAAAGATTCAATTGCAGAGGGATACCCTTACCAGGCATGTTTTGTATTTCAGTTATTTTATGTGAAATTCATATGACAAAAGAGAACTTTTGTAATGTAACAGCTACATCTGAGCTAAGATTCTAGGATATCCTTATTGTGAGTGGTAGAAACAAGCACCTCAAGGACACAGTTACATTCACTGGAAAGGTCTAAATGACTGAGTTGAATGTAAGAGGTTATTTGTGTTCTGGAACTGACCATTTGTTTCCACTGACTGCAAAGACAGCCCAGAGTGTTTGTACAGATATGAACATTTGCAGTTTAAATATTTAAAGTTAAGTGAAATGGCTTCCATCTTAACTTTTCCCTTCTATGCATATTGCCATCATTTTTCAGAGAAAATTTGATCAGTGTACTCATAACAGATTTATCATACCACTATTAACTATTTTTTGACTGCTCAATAGTTCACTTAATCCATTCTGTTTATCCTGTAGTGCAACAGCTTACTACAAGCCTCCAATTTTTGCTGATAGTTCTGCACTAAGTGCATTAGTTAAGCTGAAGAAAATAAAAACAAAACAAAAAAAAAAAAACATTGGTAATAACTTATGAATTTCCACGTGAAAAGTTTTTCTTCTGTAGTCTTCAACATTTAACAATGGCAAGGACTAAGAAGACACATTGTATTGTCTTTCCTGATTTTTTTTAGATGTAGTAATAAAAATTTAATCCTTTTACTACCTGCCTATCAACAAACGCCCTTAAAAAGTACTTAAAACTTTTCTTTGTCTCTTAAATATACTTTAACTGCAGGTTGCTACTTTTATCTTTTCTGTTTTGACTACTACTTGAGTCAGCTTTGAATAGAATAATTTGGCAGTAATCACCTATAGGATGGGAAAAACAGCAAAATTTTGCTGCACTTGTGTTTTGCGTAAGGAACAATGAATCTACTTCTTTCAACTACATAAAACTCTGCAGAAGAAAGAGTGCTTCATGCATTGACAAGTCCAAAGATATGGCTAATGAACGTAGACCAGAAATGCAGATACTGTAAACCTGCACATACTTGGCAGCTATTCTGTGACATTCATGAAGCAGATATTTTTCTCCTGCATGTAACGTCTCTTTGACAAGTGTATTCAGACTTAGAACAGGTAGAAATATTGGATGATCAGCTATATTCTTCTATAAAAGGAAATGTTAGTGTTTGGTGTTTTATTTTTTTGTTTGTTTGTTTGTTTTCCTCCCATACATGAAAATTGTAGTTTCTATTTCTTACAACCTTCATCAGATATGTAACTCTGATTGTTTAGTGAGGTATACTAGCGTTAGATAATTTTTACACAAAAGGAAAATATCTCATTGGTTTTCAATGATTGGGTCTAACAGTTCTCAGAATGAGAAAAGGAAATTTAATATTCATCAAAACAAACAAACAAACAAATAACTACCAGTCTTCTTCTATTGCTACTTATCATTTTAAATGGTCAAATACAATAAGGCATGGCTTTCAAAGGACAACAAAATGAATATATATTTGAGAGCTGCTCTGAAAGTAATATGTCAGAAGCGGATGTTAGTGGTACGGCAGTAGAGGTTGAACCTTCCCACAAATATCCCACTACATGTTGCTGCCATGTGACAGATGGCAGCAGAGGGGCAATCTGACACAGTGGCATCTGACACAAAGTGTGGATGAAACAAAGATGTGTCATTGTATTCCTCCACGTGGAAAAAAATTGCACCTGTTGCCATTCATTGATGCTTGCTGAAAATTTGTGGAGACCAAACTCTAAATATGAGTACAATGAGGTGGTGGGTGGTGCATTTCAGCAGTGGCAACAGTGGCATTGACTCACCTGTGCTAGTGAATACTTTTATGAGAGCAGCAAGCAGGTTCCTGTTTACCACAGGCAAAAATGCAGAGCTGATGGTGGTGATTATGTTGAAAAATAATGTTTTGTAGCTGAGAATTTGCTCTATCAAATAGTGCTACTGTGCTCTCTGTATTTGTTTTAGCTTCCATGGAAATAAATAGGATGCATTACTTTCAGAGTGACCTACATATACATAATGAAGTCAATTTCCATTTATTTCTCAATGAGAAGTTTTAAAGGAGAGAAAGATGTAAAAATTATAGTAATTTGTATTCAGTATGCACAATGAAACTGATTTATTATTTATAAATGAACACTCATGTTCTATTATGTACATATGACTGTGTGATTGGTTTTGCTTCTTCAGAGAAATGTGTTTGATTAGTTCTTTGGCATGCATTCATGTAAATCTCCTGAATGGAAGAGATGAGTTAGAATGGCTAAGATAATTAATAATAATAAAAGTAATAATAATAAATTCTAATGGGAAAAAAAAAGTCTTATTGGTGATACTGTAATGTTCTTTATTGTGAATGAAGTCAGAAGAGCCCAGGTTTACAGATTAGTACCTTTCTAAATCTTAATAATGAAAGATCAATAGTGATTCTAAAATTGCTTGTGACAGAACTAAACAATGACAGGGGAGTATGGTTTTCAATTTACTTGTGTGCATCAGCACATTTAGATCAATGAAACTGATTATGTTTTAAGGCTGTGCAAAGAATTGATTTTTTCAATTTAGTTTGTGAATTAAACAATGTATTTTTTATTATTAATTATTTTAAGAAGACTGTGGGTTGTTTGTTTTTGTTTGTTTGTTTGTTGTGCTTGTTGCTTTTTGTTTTAGTTTTTTTTATTACTTTCCAGAAGAATGGGGAAAAAATCACTTTGTAGGAGATTAAAGTATTGTGTGGCCTTGAACAAAAAATTTTATTGGAACACAAGAAAGAAAAAGCAAAAGAGAAGATGGATCAGGTTAAGACAAACCTGCTGAGAAAGTCAAGTATTACTGTCTGCTGGAATATTAGAATGTCCACCTGTGCAGTGCAGCTTCAGTTTACTTTCCAGTTAATTTCAAAGGAATTAAATCTTAAACTCCTCTTATCATATTGTGATTATAAATAGCTTTATATAGAGAAGAAAAATTCTTGCAGAAGTAGCTTAAGTCTTCTCTCTTGTCTGTGTTACCCTCAGAATATCTATAGCCTTGGGAGAATTAATAATTTATAATAGGAAAGAAACTGGTTCAGATTCCTGCCTTCAATCATAAGGAGAACAGATCTAAGTTCAGAAAGTACCGTAATAGGTGTGGAGCATGCTAAGGCTGAGAAATATAGGGATAGGATATCTGTATGTTTTGCGCAAGATATTATCACTGAGAGCAATGAGAGCACTGCTTGATAGTTTTGAGTTCAGGGAACCACAAATACACTTATGATCTCCTTCAGGACTGAGTTCCATATTGTCTGCAGATGTTCTAAAATAAATACATTACTCTGATGGAATTTTGCTTTTGCTATGAGTTTTAGAAAATATTGAATTTCAAGTTCCCTGCTTTAGATACCTGAAACATATCTAGGTACCCAAATCTTAGGAGGCACACACACTCCAGTGACTTCTAATTCTGGAGATGACTTACTTGATTTTCCCCTTTCAGACTAAAGGTTTGTACTTTCACTACAAAATTACTTTGTCTTGAGCAACATTACCTTCTATGCATCTCAATTCCATTATGATTTAGAGATCTAAGATCTGTTTACAAAAGGATTCACTGTAGTAATTGTTTACCAAGCTGTCTCATGAATTGGCAAAACAGAGTTCAACCTAACCAAGCCAGAACACATATCTTCAGAAGCAATGGCCTAGAAAACAGATGTCATTATGGTGTTGTGAGCATTTGGCATGCTTTTTAGAATGTGGAATATTCTGATCAAAAGCAATATACACAGGATTTAATCATTACTAGATGATTTAGGGACATTAGATTAGTTTTGTGATTAAAATTAAAAATAACAGCCAAAACAACATGTATTATTCACATTTAGATGCAACATGTAGATGCAAAACTAACGTATCTAGCTGAGTGCTCTGGGTTTCACTGTGAGCCCCAAACTAAGATATAGCTTTATGGCTAGGGCACTTCCTTGAGACATAGAAGATGTGCAATCAAGTTTGTTGGATTTGAAGGAATGTAATTTCTTGGGATATATTTACAAAACAGGCTACATTCAAAAGATAAGACACATATGTTGTGTTTTAAAGGTGAATCTTGCTGGATTGCTTATGTGTTTAATCTAGGAAAAGGACTTAGTGGCTGAATCCAGTGGTTAGAGAAGCCTCTTTACATTCCAAAGCTTATATAAAAAAAAAAGTGATACATCTTACCTTCCTTCAGCATTTCCTATTGTCCTTTTCCTAGACTCCTCAGAACATGTGATACATGAATAACTAATCCTTGCTAAGTTCAATAACTTTCTGCATCACCAATAGCACTGATCTGCATCCTCAGCCTAACAGCTGGTGACATCTGTAATTGAAAATAGGTATACTTGAGAACAGTAAAGGAGTGGTCATTAGCTCTAAGGCCACATCCACACAATATTCTTGACCTTTGGTCTGTGCCTGGGATGGTCTTTGAATACATGGATGTAATAATGTCTTTTTTGTTTTCCCCAACTAAAGTGACTGAAATAATGAAATAATATTGCAGCTCATCAGCAGTTTTTGCAGAGCATGTTATTGAGGGTACCTGTAACAAGTTCTGGAGTGCCACAGACATGGCTTGTGGGTGTGTTTGTGGTATAAGACTTGCTAGAATAGTGCAGGAGATGGGAGAGGTAAGGAGAAGGTTAGTAAAGCATAGCACTGTGGAGGAAACTCTGGGGGTGGGAATGGCTCTTGGCTCATGCAATCCCAAGCATTTTCTAGGAGTGTCAGATGGTACAGGTTAAAAGTATTCCAGAGTCCATTAATAATTAAGTAGTATGGGTGACTAGGTTCAGGTTTTGAGCTTGCTCTGTAGTACTGCAGATGTAACAAATAGAGATAAGATTTTACTGCAGGGCTCATTTTCTCCTAATCCAAAAAAAAAAAAAAAAAAAAAAAGTTCAAACACGACTAGGTAAGAAAGCAGAGACAGATAACATAAGATTGGTTTCAGTGACAGAGAACGAGCAAAGGTACCAGAGAATATTTGCATTTCCCCTTCACAGCTGAGGAAAAATATAACTGTAGCCTCTGCTACACTCATGTTTAGTGGGTTTTATTAAAACAGGAATGATGTAGGGACCTCAGAGAAGACACAGAAAGTAGAAAAGAAAAACAGATCACAGAGGTGTGAAGAAAGGACTATAAGCTCAAAACTACAGAAATTGGCAAAAACTTAAATAGAACTTCCCCAACAAAGGTTACAATGACACCTTCATCCTAGTACCTCAATAAATCTTTAGGAAGAACTGATGACTCTAATACTATGATACTGCATTTTATTCAAGTGTTCATTTTAAATAGAAGATGAAAAGAATGGATGAGTCCAAATACACATAATTTTAAAAGAAAGTTAAGTTGTTTAATTTTAGAAAATGAACTTATAAATATATATGGTCAACCCTGATGTCCAAATCTATTTGTCTTAAAAATTATGAAAATAAATGTCATGCATCTGGTTCAA
Organism: Pavo muticus; assembly: GCA_016647715.1. Taxonomy (NCBI): domain Eukaryota; kingdom Metazoa; phylum Chordata; class Aves; order Galliformes; family Phasianidae; genus Pavo; species Pavo muticus. The sequence goes on from JACDJE010000287.1 coordinate 146,451, forward strand.
AATGTCTTCAGACAGTGTCTTCATAAAATGCAATGAAATAATAACTCCACAGGTAAAGAAGGAAACATGACAGTTTAATTTCTTCTTGTTGACTTTATGGATTTTTACATTATCATTTTATTCTAATGATGATTTTGTAAATAACTACAGAAATATACTCTTATTCTCATTATTACTATTATTTGTATATCTTTGGTTGCAAATGACTGCAGACAATATTGTAATGGAAAAAGAAATGACAAGAGAGTTTGCATTTGGCAGGTTGTATGAATCCTTCTTTGTTTTTCTGGCTCAAAGCTTGCTTCCTGAGGTATTTCTTGTGATAAGACTCTAACTGATTTATTGAGGAGGCAAGTGATGGGTGCTACTATGTGAAAATCAACATCATTTTGTGGACATTTGAAAGCACCTTCCTCCGGAGCTGTTTGCCTCCGGAAGAGAGTGCTCAGGAGTGTTTACTGGCAGAAGATCTGGCCTGTGACTAAATAGCTCCAGCTTGGATGGGAAAATTGGGGAATGATACCATCGTGTCCTGTGAAAAACAGGATGCAGGTGGGCATCCATGCTCCCTCTTATCTGCTGGCAAGGCCTGGAAGATGGGAACAAAGGAGTTTCTGCTGAGATCCAGAGCCAGGAGCTGCCACTCCAAGGAGAGCTGACTCAACCACTTTGGACTTAAATAAGTTTGTACTACCATCGAAAAGTAGTAGTTGTCGTCAACGGAACAACGTCCGACGACCCACCACTCCTGAAGATCAGTGACTGAACTACAAACCACACTGGATCCACGGTGGTGGCTATCTCCCTCTTGCTTCCTATAAAGACTCCTTGCTTCTATTTCCTATCTTTTCTATCGCCCTTCTTCCCTTCCCCATCTCCCTGATTAAGAGTTGTAATAAACTGGTTGGACCAACATTTGAACTGCTGTTTCTTAATCTCATGCTGGGTATACATGTATAAAAGAACCTAATCTGCCTCCTATAAATTGGAGCGAGACACAGGTTTACAAAACAAAGTAAGAGTACATATTATACAATGTACTGTTAATGTACTAAAGAAAAGTAAATTGTACTGTTAATGTATTAAAGAAAAGTAAAATAATTGTAATTATATTAGAATTCAGTAGTAATAACATCTTAAAAATACAGAACATCACTATTACTCCTTGAAAAAAATCCCTTTTAATGTCATTCTCCTTACAACATTTCATGCTGTTGGTATTGTGCAGTTTTTGTCTAAATGAACTCTGAATTGTTTTTAAAGTATTGCAGATTATTATCAATTACATACTCATGCTTTTTATTTCAACGAGGAATTTAAGACTGAGACTACCCCCTGAATGAGGTGCATCAACAACAGCAGACGTGTCCATTTCCATAGGACAGAAAGGGCAGGTCTTTCTCCATGCAGTGCTTTTGCCATTCAATCTGGTTTTGATTTTTGAGAATTAATGGGAAAGGTGCTTCACAGAATAATAACCTCAAATTAAGATGTGCTTATCAAGTCCTTTGTCATTGCAAATCATCACCTTGCTATTTTTAGAAACCCATGGACATTGTATAGTAGTGTTCACCAGAGAAATATTCTGAATTTTCAAGAGTATGAGCAAATCCATGGGAAATATTTGCTGAGAAATCAAGAAAGTTAGGAGGGCTGGATAGCATAATTTTAACACATTCAACTCCTTTGACAACCCTATCACTGTAACTCTAACAGGAACAAGCCTGGTTTTGTTCAGTGCATTGACAGCTGTATAAATCTGCAAAGGTACTGAATCAAGTACATTATTTACTAACAAAGATGATAAGAGGAAAAGCTCAAATAGCAACTTTAAGTTCTGCAATAACATCTAAAGGTGCAGATCTAAAGAAAAATCTATCACAAGGCCTTCATAACATATCTCTCTTTCAGAACATAGCCAGAAAGTCTGCAGCTGTGCATGGATGGACACACAAATGTCTCTGCTGTGCATGGGAGAAATAGTGCTGTGCTGCTTCTTCCAGTGGCAGGCTGCTAGCACAAAACTCAATAAACTTGGATTATATGCAGTGTGTGAATGCTGTATAAAAAGGCTTTTATGCTGTCTTGCTTAAAACAATCTATGATCTGCACAGACAAGATGACGAAGATCAGCGTCAGCCACCTCGCCAAGTAATTTATTAAGAGCCTAGCTTACGTGTAGAGTCTTGCTTGCTACTGTTTATGAGTTGCTGCTTTGCAGACCTTAAATTGTGAGGAAACATAATTTTAATGAATTTCTTCACCTATGTGCAGTTTCTCACCTCTATCAACAGAGAAAAATATTGGCCATAAAACTGTATTTTTAATTATTACATTAAAGTAAATCCATCTTGGAACTGAACAAATTGTTGCCAAATTTCTTTTCCACTGAGCTGATGCATTATTTTCAGATAGCAAAGGGGCCTTATTTGTTCTTATTGGGTAGCTCTAATCTGTCATAAGGCACTCTCTATAGATGTCATTATTTGAAAGTAAAAGTGGGAGAACCTTTCTCAGTGTTTGCATTTTTAAAGGCAGGGAACATGCTCAAATAGGGTGTACTAATATCGCTGTGGGTAAAGTAAGAAAGTCAAAATGCATAGACTGAAACTGGGTGGCATTGCTGTGAGACTCAGTGATGACATTTCCACTGTATAAATCCTCTTTTTCAAGGACAGAATTCACATAACAGATGTCTCGACTCAAGGTGTTTGGGAGACTCTGAATCTCTTGTCAGGGCAACTGTGAATCATTTTTTGGGGAGGAGGAAAAGAGCAGATTAAAAGAAAGGGACAGACAGTGCTAAGCAGCAGTAAGATATTTATCTGAGGGGGATAGAGACACATTTAACCTCCTGCTACATGTGATTCACAGCAGAAATTAAAATGTTGGTCTCATTCAGTCTTTACAAGCAGAAATCCCATTTTGAGACATTCCAATAGGAAGGTTATTTTCATGGGTAGTGGTGTTAACAAAACTAGTTCACTGCAGCTGAAATGACCCAAGATTTTATTTGAATGACTGCCATATTTCCAAGAAATTGGGACTGAATATTTGCAGATAATTTTCTTGATGATGTAATTGTCTCACACTTTATTTGCATGTAGTTGTATTAAACACTGTGGCCTTTTTTTTACTTATGTGTATACATAAATACAGCTAAGAAAGTGCTGAAGTGCCACCCAGTGCAGTTTTCTATATGTTCTGCCCATAAACCAGAAAAACATTTCAATGGATGTCTCTAAGTAAATATAGGAGTGGCCATCTTGGTTTCAGAAATGTAAAGTGAAACTTTTGTTTGCTTCCTCTCTAAGATAGCTTTATTCTACAAATACCTTTGATCTTACCTCTCATGTATGATAAATCTAGCCTTATTTTCTAGAACCTCCTTATTTTGGAATTTGTATTTCACCCTTAAGGAAAAAAAGATATCATCAGCAATTCTGCTCATTATTGTTTAAAAAAGTTTAGAAGCAACTGGAACAGTATTTAAAGTCAAAAATAAATTGATTGTTACTTTGTACTGCTAAGATTTGAATTGCTGTCTCTATATGCTGTATTAACATGATATTACTATGTTTCATAATGTTGTGAATGCACAGCTTGATATTAAACATCATTATATTATATGATCATAGCTTTTTATTCAGGACTTTACTAATGTGATAATGGAACCTGCTAATAGTAAAAATATGGTTATGCTAGATAAGCTATAAAAACAATAAAAAGAACAAGGGCCAGGTACTTGAATAGAAAATACTATGAAATGATTGCATACTTGGAAACAAATTTGAACAAAAAATTCTACTAAGGCTGCTCCAAAAGTAATGCCTTCTTTTATCATGTTGGCCCAGATGTCAGAGGTGGATGTTGGTGGTATGACAGTAGAGGCTGAACCTTCCCAACAATATCCCATTACATTTTATTGCTGTGCAACAGATGACTGCACAGGGGCATTCTGACAAAGTGACGTCTGATATGGAAGTGCTTATGAAGCAAAAGTGTGTCATTGAATTCCTCCTTGTGGAAGAAATGGCACCCACTGGCATTCATTGACGCTTCCAGAATGTTTATGGAGACCAAATAGTAGATGTTAGCATACTAAGGTTGTGGGTGGTATTACACTCAGTGGTCCAACATCAAAATACAGGAAGTTGATCAGATCTAGTGAAATCATGCTGTTATGTCAAAGGAGGAAAATAAAAGATCAGGAGTGAGTGCAAGCTTAGATACAAAAAAGTATTCAGCAGAATTAATTAACATGATCCTTTTTATTCCTAAGCAGTGAATATAAAATTTATTTTATTCCATTATTCTTTTCAAAATCCAGTAAGAACTGGGGAAAATACATTCTGATTTATAGGATAGAGAAGTTATATTTGTGCTAGAATCAGAAAACTGAAGTATGCGACAATTTCATACTTGGAGTGTCCCTTTTGTTATGGAAACTATTACATTTGTTTTTTATTAAGTAAGAAAGATTATCTTTCATCTTAACAAATGCCTTGCTCTTTTACTTGCTAATGAGAAAAAATGTCTTCCACAGAAAATTTAGTTGCAAATTTTGTCAGTAGAAATGGCACTATTTAGCATAGTTCTTTTCTAGACTTCTCTGCATTCAGGTTATTACAGAGTATCATTGGTAGTTTTGTGATTATTTGTGATGTTATAGTATGGTGCTGGTAAATACAAGGGGTAGAAGCACCAGAATTTTCCAGAGGAAAGAAAGCAGGCTTTTCTGTTTCCTCATTTTTCCAAGGGCTGAGTAAACTCTCATGATTTCAGAACTAAATTTCTGGGTAGCCAATAGAATAAGAGTATGCTCCTGGGAACAATATGTTGCAAAGTCCAAATCAATCAAATTAATTCAAAACAACATGCATTCCAATTTTTTACTCATGAGAATGCTTTTTCTTTCCAAAGTGAGACCTGTTCATCCCCCATTAACTAGTTTTTTTGAGCCTCACTGACCTTTTTCTCAAGTTAATGCCCAAAACACAAGATAGTTGCACAATCATAAAAGGTCTTTCTCCACATCTTCCGCTGCAAGTTTTCTATTTTCCATGTAAAAATATATCTGACAAAAAGATTTCAACCTAGTGCCCTTATCCAGCTTCTTTACAGGAGTGAATTCTAATTTCAGAGTAGTTTCTCAGATCCTCTCAACTAAATATATTTAATTATTTATATAAATAAACTGCATAAAGATTTAAGACAACCACTAGACATGTACAAAGGGCAGATTTGTTCAGGAAATTATCAAAATTCAATTTTAGTCTACTCATTATTTACACTGTGCGGTCCCTTTCAGTCTGATTATCTAGGATCTCCCAAAATCAAGAGGCCCTAACACGGCTAAATATGATGAAAGTCATGATGAGAACATGGAAGAGTATATTGCAATGAATTATATGTTATTAAGATAAATCCACAGACACTAAAAAATGTGGGAAATTGTTGAGGGGGACTTAGTAGCTAAGACCTATTGAGAAGTGCAAGTAAATGGAGAAATGGCATATATCATAATAATTAACAAAGTTTTTATAAGATGTCATGAGATTTGATCTACCAAGACTAAACACGAGAACTGTTTGTGCTGATTGAAAACAGAGTGGCATATCTCATGCTGTGTTTTCTCAAATTTATGTTTATAATGCTTAAACCTTGTCCAGAATCTTTACAGCTTTATTTTCTAAAGTTTTTATTTTTTTTACAACAGGAGTTTTACAACAGGCATTGTACAACACCTGACATTCCCACTTATTTTTCAAGCATTTCCTTTGGTAAATGAGACCTGTACAAGGGTTCCATTTCTCAATTTCCCACCATACTAACTTGCTTAATATCCTTATAAAAGCAGTTTTCTCCTACGTACCATCTTAAGAACACTTACAAAGAAGCCGTTTTGTAAGAAAACTTTCAAATTTAGTTCTAATAATATCCTTCCCTTCATGGAAGATTTCTCCATCTCTATAATGCAAAGACTGTTTGGTCTCCATACATTTTCAACAAGAGACAATGAATGTCAGTAGGTGCAATTTTTTCCACGTGAAGGAATTCAATGACACACCTTTGCTTCATGCGTACTTCCATGTCAGACTACATTTTATCAGACTACCCCTCTGCTGCCATCTGTTGCTCAGCAGCAAAATGTAACAGAATGTTGTTCAATGTCTATCATCATTTCTGATGTTATGGGCTGACATAATAAGAGGCATTAATTTTGGAGCACCTTTGTATACGTCCTTCACAAGCATGGATGTGAACAAAATCTGTTTTGTAGATGTCCCCTTCTGCTTCCAAAGGAAACAATAAGGCAGAAGAAAAATTTGCAATGTCCTCTTTCAAACTGTAGTTTACATTTCAAGCCTCAAGGGAAACAGCCATTTATGTTGAGGGATGTGTGGTCCAGAGCTCTGCCTGCACATGAGTTTATTCCGAAAGAGGAGTGTCACCTTCATAAACCCTTTTTTCTGTTACATATTTCCTAAAATGTATACACAGGAAGTATCAACAAGAACATTTGGTTCTGTAGTTTCTGATAAGCTACAATACCAGTTCAACATATTTTGCTTGTTTTGTTTTCTGAAAAGTGATTATTAGTGAAATTGAAAATGAAATATAAGTTTGTGACAAATAAGGTCAGATCTGCTCCTAAATATAATTTGTTCTTAGCATGCTGGTATTAAGGTTATGGCTATTATGACATTTCTATGAATAAATAGTTTCTATTAAAAGAGATCTGTTTCCATTCCAAGTGGTGCTTTTTCATTTTTCACTAAAAAGAGTCAACTGAATGTGATTTACTATTATTACCCGCTTTTTATGCTATGCTTTTTTTCTGTTAGATACTCACATATGCATTCATACATATATAGAAATACATATATTCATATATATATTAAACTGTTTTGAATCTGCCAATCTGAATCATGAAATTATATAACTATTGGAAAAAAAAAGCAAGCAATTCTGTTGCATTTGAAGAGATTCAGTATACAAAGTACAATTACCATAATGAAATTTTGTGACAGTGGAAATATTAGCATTTCAAATACAGTTTTAGAGGCAAGTGACAAAACCTGCTTTGCAGGGTGTTTTTACACACTCCTTTAATTTTTTAAACTCTAAATTTTCTGCAAAAATACTGTGAAAAAAATGAGTGCTGTTTGTATGCAGGTACCCTAGAATTGCTCTGTTCAGAGCTCAAAAACAAATCAAAGGACAGATACAAAAGTTAAAGAGAAAGGAAATCCTGAAGTTCTTTCCACATCTGAATCTCTAAGGAATATGTGTTGGAATGAATAAAAAAATAGAGCTGCAATGATTAGGCGATTTAATGCTACTTAAAGAGCTGTTACCACAGATGACTCAAAATTCTGTGAAATTAGAAGATAGTTAACCAGTATGAACTCAGAGGATAAATTAAACTATGCCTGATAGAAGATTTAGTCTTCTGCCATTATGAAAATGCATTTCCATGGTTTCAGCTGAAACAGTGTTAACAGCACAGCAATACTTTGGTTGTCACTGATTGATGGGAGCACACTTGGGGAAGAGCCACTACATTTATAGCGGGCCAACAAGGGGGCAGGGAGAAGCCAGGACATTGGCCTGAGTTAGGCACTGGGTTACTCCATACCACGTGACACCATGCAGAAGGCTGTAGAGCCGTGGGGAGTTGACTGGGGATGGGCCACTTCTGAGGGATTGTTTGGGGATCAGACAGTGGGTGGTGAAACACTGCTTTGCTGGTGTCAGTCAGTGAGCGGTTGTGTTGTTAGCTGGATGTTTATCAGCAGATGACGAGAAATTGCATAGAGTGTGTATATATATATATATATATATGTTATCATTGTGGTTGTTTCTCTTTTCCTTTTCTGTCTTGGTAAATAATTTTTTTCTCAACTCATGGGTTCTATTGTGTTCCCGATTCTCTCTCTCATTCCACTTTAGGGGAGTGAGCAAATGGCTGTGTGTTGCTGAGCTGCCTGCTGGGTTAAACCACATTCTTCTGTTTTCTGGTTCTAAATACTCAGTGCAATACTCTCATAGAGATTATGTATAATTGAAAGATTTCAAAGCATCTCTTTTTTAAATTTACAGGATGTTCTGGAGAAACACATACTTTACATACCAAACCTATAACGATATAAGTTGGTTTTTTTTGTTGTTGTTGTTGTTTTTTTTTTCCATAGAAAAACATTATATCTTGTATGATGAATAAATATTTTACAGCAAAAACATAAATCAGTTCTCTCTTGAAATAATCTGAGATTGTTGGAGGACATATTTCCTAAAACTTACTCAATGTTTTTAGTTTTTTGGCTTGCTCTAGTACATAAAATAGTCAAATTTCTGCTTGAGAAAGCAATTAATTGTTGCCTATAACCAGACATAAAATATGTGTTTGTGTTCAAAAACCAAGGAGTGCATCTTTCACTTCCCTATTTTGACTTAACATAGAAGGAAATCCACAAGCATGTCCAAGAGGGGAGCCACAGCATGTATCCTATCACTAAGAGGACCAAGCCAGTGTAGCATGGCAAGTGCCTAGAAGAAGACAAATTATACTGAGTACGCTCACATAGAAAAAACATTTTTTAACTAAACACATTCTCATATAGAAATTTCAGAAATAATCACTAATTAAGAGATGCTGTTTTGGCAATAGAAAGCATCTTTGAAGTTTGAATATCTTCAAAATAAAAGTACATGCCAGATTGGAGATGGACTGGAAATCAGGCCCTTTTACTTGTGATTGCTAATCATTTCACGTCCTTTCTCGAAAAGAGATGAAATTAGCTTTCTATAGGAAATAAAAACTAATTGGAGATGTTTTTATCTTTTCTTTTTTGAAGGACAAGCTACTTCATAATATTTTTTTTGCTAGTTACTGCCGTAATATCCAAGCACATATGCAGTTAGCTGCTAACTTAATGTATAATAACTTCTTTGTAATATCTTGCCTGTTCCCAGGCAAATCTTTCAAGTTCTGTGCCTGATTAGAAAAAGTCTATAACGACCTGAAGACTGTGCATCTTACCAAGAAAAAGTAATACCCAACTAAGAATTGCTCACAATTTCTTGAATCTTTGTATGCAAATAACACATGGAAGTTATATCTGGGTTCATTGCTTCTGTAGATGTCTGTGACTACCAGTATTGCTACAAGATAGTATGCAATTCTTGTATTGAAACTGGAGTTTCAGAGATAAACACAGCAAATGATGTATATGAAGAGTCATCCCAACTTCTGTCATTATTCTGTGGACTTCATGAATGGATTACAAGATTCTACCATCTTTTTTCAAGTTGCTCTAACTACATGGGTTGCTCTGAAAGTAATGCCTCCTATTACCTCCATGGAAACCGTAGCAGATACAAAGTGCACAATGACATTATTTGATAGAGCAAATTCTCAGCTACAAAACACTCTTTATCAACATAGTAATCACCATTAGCTATGCATAATCACCAGTGATGAACAAGAGCCTGCATGCTGTGTTCATAAATATCTGCACTAGCAGACAGAAAAAAAATGGCTCCAGAGAGAGGCATGTTTTAGAGTACAAAGTAAGAGTTGTTTTTTTTTTTCTGTTTTGTTTTGTATTTCTCACAAAAAGACTTTAGCAAGAGAAAGGGATACTAATGCCAATGAGGATTTGTACATAAGCAGCAGATGATAAAGAAACATGAGTATGTGTTTCCATCATGAGTTTCCTGAGGAACTGGTAGGAAAGGAACACAGATGACAGTCACAGCCAGTATGTATACTTCCTCAGTAATCTCTTTGCAATAAAAGCAGCCTCAGCTGTGGGTGACATCACTGGGCTACATATGAGATATGTAAGACAAACCCATTATGTTCAATTTATCTATTCTTTGTTAATTATTTATTTTTGATTCTCTCGTAATTGAAGACTGAGGCATCTTTCAAGTAGCAAAGCTTTGTACGAACTTTTTTACTGTACGCAATTTTTATAAGAGTAATTTAAGAATGGAATCAAGGGTTTGACAGAGGGAACCCAATTTAAAAAAAAGTCTGTGCTCAGGAAGTATATAACAGAGATATTCGTCAATTTGGATTAGAAAGATCTTAAGCTCCATAGAACCTTTCCATGTAGATATTGTAATGTAACTGTCACGGGTTATCTCTGGATACAAGTCCGTGACAGGGGGGCACAGGCCCCGGAAAAAAAAAAAAAACGGAAGAGCGAGGGAAAAAAAAAAAAGAAAGGGGTACGAACGGTTTGCCGCGCGATCCGGCCGGCCCCGGGCCACGCGCTCCGGGAGAAGGGGAAGGGCAGGGAGCTAGTGGATGGTTTAAACAAAAAGGAATGCACCAACAGTAGATCTGAGAAGGAACGGTAATTTACTAAATTTAACTAAATCAAACAAAATGAGAGAGAAAAAAGAGTATCCAAAACGCGAGATCAAACCACAATACCGCGAGGGAACCACGTGCTGTTCTCCGCGGCGAGCTGAGAAGGCTGAGCCGGGCAGCGGGGGAAGCCAGGCGCTCGGTCCGGTCCGGAGCTCCACCCCCGCTTCCTCTTCGCGCCAAGTCCTCCCCAGGGAAGCCGCACCTCTCCTCCCGTCAGGATACTCCACATGCCCATAAGGGGCAGTAAACGGAACCAGAACATTAACTCTTTAACTCCTACTGGTTCACATGATGTTCTGATGTGGAATACTGANTCCATCATTACAAATTGGGGGAAATCCTTATTGAAGTTTATGACCTGACAATTTTTATTTCACAGTTATTTATTTAGCTTTAAAAAACTGGAAGAGGTTGGGGAAAAACCACTAAATACATTTACAACATTTTGAAATGCAATTAAAATGCACTGCATAATGTTACAGAATGCTTGGGAATACTCTTATCTATACAGATTTCTATGTAAAATAAGAAAAAGAGTGGTGCAGATGATGCAGCAAGAAACACATCATGCAACTTCTCACAGAATCACAGAATCACACAGAATCACAGAATCGTAGGAGTTGGAAGGGACCTCCAGAGATCATCGAGTCCAACCCCTTTCCCAAAGCAGGTTCCCTACACCAGGTCACATAGGTAGGTGTCCAGGAGGGTCTTGAATATCTCTATAACTTCTGTTATATAATAAGCCACATCAGTAAAATAAAGGACTATGAGTATGTTAATCAGTCAGGAATTCAACAAAGTGATTTGGGTATTGGTGGGGAGAGGGCAATAAAAAACAACCAAACAAAACCTAATATGAGAAATCAGAGAAGTTTCTTACAGAGGTATATAGAGAGTATATGGTGGAGTATACTGGTGTGAGAGTATAGAGAGTATGTGGAGACTATACTGGTGTGGTATTGTTGTCTTTAATGCTCAAGACAGGTGAGATACTTAAGTGCAGAAGCAAGTAGAATGAGGTGAAAATCAGAGGAAGTATTATCAGTAGATATTGCAAGAGCAAAAGAATATCTGTGAAGAAAATAAATAAATTAGAATTTGTAAATGTAGTGAAAGAATAAAAGCCATAGTAAAAAACAGAAGTATTAACCTTAAAGGACAGTGTTGGCATATGATCAAGTTTGTATAGATTCTCCATGAATCTGTTTAGTCTGGAAATTTAGAAGCTGTCTTACCACCAAAAAAAAACTCTAAAACAAACAAACAAACAAAAAAACTTCCTTAGACTGATAAGTTGACTGTAATCAAAGGTTTCTATGGAGCTTTCATTAGTTTTTGAATGGCATCCTCGGTGAGGGATAAACAGGAGCATTCTAAATGAAATAGGGATTATTACCAAGCCTGCTGTTATATTTTAACCTAGGTCCTTTGTGCTGGGCACTATTCAGGATTGATGTTTTATGTTTTGAGCAGGTAGATGAGAGAAAGTAGTTAATTTTCCATAGTTCATTTACCTTTTAGTATATCAGAAGGTAAGGCATTTTAGATTTAATATCTTGGTTTGAGCAGTGACTGACATGATAAGTATAAGAGTAGGTAGGAAATTTTAAGTTGCTTTATTGCTCAGCTGGAGCACTTACCATCTGTGTCAGTCCTATATTAAGACTTCAGTGTTGATCTTTCCTAATAGCTTTGTACTGAAGTTAAATTGAAAGTAGTGACTTATTTATCTCCTGTCAGGTGGGAGTGATGAAGTGGAAAAGATGGACCATGACATTTGCAGAAAGGTGATCTTAATCTTATGGAGCTGGGAGTTCAACTTGATGATCCTTGTGGGTCCCTTCCAACTCAGGATATGATTCTTTGATAATTTTCTGCTGTGGTCAGCATTTGTACAGCCTCTGCATCAACAGACATACAGAAAATGCTGTTTAATTTGTATAGTTAAATTTTCTGTACTCCATAAATACCAACATAATACAATGAGACGAGGCGTAATTCACCTGATATACTAGGGGAAATTTACTGAAGTATTTTGTTTTTGTTTTTATATGTCGATGTAGTCAAATCTGACTGACCACTCATTTTCTAATACCACTGAAAATATGCCATAGAGACTTTATAAAATGTTTTTTCCTCTACAGACTTTAATAGATCTGTAGTAACATGCAAGGTTCTCCAAGAGCATTCCGAAAGAGCTAGCTGGTAACTTGGTTACCTGGTGTTCTTCAGTCTGAACTAAAGTATTTCTCAGACCATTGTATTCTTCCTTCTTTGTACAACAGTGTATTTGCCATCAAAGTAAAACAATTTTCATGCTGCATTCAATTGTGTTTCTACTGAAAATTCAGGAGGAGTCATTGAAAATCACAGCACCAAGTTCAACAATTTTGGAAAACATATTTTATAAGGATGCTAGGGGGCATTTTTTTACTATTCTTGAGGTTTTTTGTTTTATGGAAAAGAAGATCTTAGAATACCTTTAAAATTTAAAATTGGCTAATGAAAGAAAAACATATAAGAGGTGTCTCTGGGACAGATGCTCTAGATGGTCAGACTGTAAAATACTTATATGTGTTTTGTCCTGAAACAGTGTTATACATGTAGTGTCTCTGTTGAAAAGAGTCCAATGATTTTTGTATCTGATATCCTTAATGTGAAAGGGCTATCTGGGAAATTGGATAGAAATTGTACACGTTGAATTATCCTGTTACATATTTTTCTCAAGCCATTATGATTCATTGATATGATCAATGAATACAGGGGATTCCAGTCACATACCTCTTCAGGTACTACTGTTGAAATAATTCCATGACTGTATGCACATATCTTGTAGGCAACCAGTTGTGAAAGAAAGACAAGCACAAATCAGCGTGAAATTTATCAGTAAAAATATTGGTCAATGATTGAGATCTGTAATCAATACAACTTTCTATTTTTCAATCATAAACTAAGGCTTTTCACTCTCACACCAATGAAAAATCCTTGACAAGAAAAAGCTTGAATTTCTCTGCAGTAATAAGTGGATTAAGATACACATAGGTCTCTCTCTCCTTGAATAAGCCTGGTACTGGCTCAGACCTAGATCTCACATTGCCAAGTTGCTCAAACTAATATCTTCACCATTCAGTATAACAGTGAATCCAGCTGAAATGCATGTGGAATTTTACCATCTGAGGAGAAGAGTAGAGCTAATGTTTCACTGACATATATTTTAGCACTATTTTTCTTGATATTCCCAAGTTTCTGTTACATACACATCAACTCCTTGCATCCTGGTATTCAGATATCTGAAAGTCACCGGATAAAACATTCTGGAAAGGAACGTGATCTTGCTGATACTTTAATTTTAGTCTAAGATATTTTATTCAGGCATTTATTATGTACCACACACTTCAGATCCAAACAAACACTATTTTATGCATGTCAAGTTGCCAAGAAACATTTTGCAAAGTTTGAGTGAGAACAAATGGAGTTTTCTGCTTGGAACTAATGCACATACTTGGGGACATGCAAAAAGTTTGTGAAAGAGAGCAGAGTGAGAAGAAAAGTAAGGTAAAGTCAGAAGATGTTTTCATGATCTAACGATCTAGGATCGTGATCTGAAGTGGAAGAGAGGCACGAAGGATTTCTCTGTAATGCTTCTGGCAGAGAGATTATAACTATCCTGGGACTCAGCTGTAGGAAACAGAAATATTGTGAATACCAAAGGGAATAAGATCAAGAACAGAACCTGCAAAAATTTCAGCAGACAGTTCAGCACAAATATAAAACAGTTCTGTGCAACTCTTTTGAACTTGGGAATGTCTCTGGCATTGATGTTATTTTGTATAAGGAAAGGGAGTAGTTGTTCTCTATTTGTCCTAAGAGAGAAGTTTGGGACTAGAGAGAAAAGCATATTGCCAAAACACCAGAAAAACATGAAAAAAGACTATATAACTGATCAAGGATTTGGTAGTGGCTGTGGAAGGAAAAATGGAATAAATTTTAGAGAAAATGCATCATTTTTTTCTGGTATGGCTGTGCTGATGCAGTGGCATTATATAAAGATGATTACTGATGATGTGATAAAAGGCAGTAGGGAGCCATGACTAAAGATATCCAAGGAGGGTCATAAGCACATGATTCATCAAAAACAAGAAGCCTTAGAAATGTTTTGGTTTCAAACTGTTGTGCAAGGCTTTCTTTAGAAAATGTACTTTTCAAACAGAGAACCTAATCAGTTCCCAGTTCACTTATGTTAACAAGAGACATACTTCAATTTTCACTTTGGAAAGAGACTACATAGAGAAAAAAAACTTGTTCTTTAAAAAATATCAATGACTTTGCTGCTAAACTTTTCAAAGTTTACAACATTTCGAAAATGAAATGCCAGATTGCTACACAGTTTGGATCACAGCATACAAGGTGTTTTCATGCTGCAGGATAATTAAGCTACATATCTAGTTTTTATTTGCAGGAAGAGCTTCTGAAATTGTGCAGCAGTAATTAACAAAATAATTCTATCTGCTAAAACTTTTGGCTGAAAGGAGAAACAAAAAGGAGATAAAGTAAATGCAAATACAAAGGCAGATGACTTTTAGACATCCATTTAACCACGCACTAAAATTTGGAGTTATAGATCTTACCCAAGAAGCCTCTAAACAGTCTTACTACAGTTTTAGAAATGCATGGTGACTCTGAAAAAGTAATAAAAATATCCAATTTCAGGATTTTTTATATTGCCTTTATTACTGTAGCACAAAGGCTGCATACGAATACAATACTTGTACAGTTGCTGTGAGGGACCTGGATGTATAGCTTTGCTGATATTATCAGTATTTAATTGTGTAATTAGAATAATGGTACTACACAGAAAAAGTAATTCCAGCTTTCAGTGTCTATAGATATTCAGGATTTCTTGATAATGCAGTAACTTCAGAGCTGGATATACATAATGTGAGCTATAATATAGGGTGAACCATATAACCAGCATTCCAAATGGGCCCGTGAGATTTGCATCTTCAGTAACTAATGTCTTTGGAATGAAGTTTTATTGACATGGTTTATACGTTAATTATTTCTCATGTATAATTTCCTTCCCATGACATAATTCATTATTTAGTGGGACATTGCCACCATTGGTGTTCACAGAATATTTTCCTAATCTGCATTACAAGGAAGTCAGTTTGGTCTTTATACTGAGATTGCTGATACTTAGTGTTCCACATTGAAATTACAGTTTTAGCTGTCTTTTTACCTTCTTTTAATCTGGCATGTCTCCTTACTGGTGATTTTCAGTGCTGTTAACAAAGAAAAAATGTGTTCTGTTTATTTTTAGATAACAAGGATAAATAAAGTTCAAAGTCTTATATAGAAATACATGGGTTCTGAGTTAACATGGTTCATATTATCTTTGGTTATTGTTCCATTTAGAAATTTCAGGCAGTTCTTACACTTCACTAAGTCATGTAGCAATATGACCTGCTGTAAAGTCATTAAGAAATAAGAGCACTATTGTTTTTCCTAGCCATTAACAAGTTGAAGGCAGTGATTTTAACTTCATGTACTTTATGAAATATTCCTGCTTAGGTTCTAAATCATGTAATCAGTTGCTTAAAAATATGCAGTTACTTCCTTTCAGAACCTTGCTTACATTTCATATGAAATACAACAGCTTCTAAGTAGCAATATCATCATGATAAAACTGGTGGCTATTCTTAAATTCTGAAATGACACATTTTATTACATTCTCTTAAAGAAAACCATAGAATGAAACATTTAAACTAACTTTCGTGATGAATACATGTAAGTAGAGAAGATGTCACTGAGATTAAAGTCTTTTATCTCAGAGTTTAGTATTAAAGACTACTTTAATGATGACTAGCAATAGTTAGGATTTAAAGAAATAAATAATCCCAAATATTCAAAATAATGGAAAGAGAAAGAAACTAAAAGCAACTGAGCTCAGATTACTTTGTCATAATTAACCACAGACTTGCAGCCTCTACAACTGAGTGTATTATCATGGACAATAGAGAGATAACAGCTACTAAAATGAAATGGATCATAGTTGTTGAGGAATTTGTAAATAAACAGGAGTGCTTTAAAGCGAGTTAGTCTCACCTAACTGAGACTCATTGCTGGTATCTCCAAGAAAGAAGAGAATGCTGAAAAGCTGCTGCTTTGAATTAACTTTTCTTGTTTAGTGCAGGAGTTATTTCTAGAGATAATCAAAGCTCAGGTGATCTGTTTGCTCTGGTTGTGCATCATCTGTGATCAGAATCAGGTAATCAACACAAAATGTAAACTGCATTGCTTTAAAGAGCTGGATAGCAAGATATTCATGTCCCAGTCAACTTGGTAAATCTCGTTTTTCTGCTTCAAACAATGAAGGCTTTGTACCTAGGAGAGAGCCCAGGAAATGAAAGATTTATCAGTGTCAGGGATCTTTGTTTTAATGCTTATCTATGTTAGCGTAAACACTTAATCAAGATATGCTACTCCATTACGAAACTGAGTTTACTCACACACACTACAGCATAGTCAACCTCTACATACTGACAAGCTCAGCCTGCTAAGGAGACAGAAATATAAAAGGGCAAAAGACTTTGGAAATAACATTTTCTCAATAATCACAGATTTTCAAGAGATTAACTGTAATGAATATGAATGGCCCTGCTTCAACTCAAAGGGATACACAAATTTTTAAGATGGAAATCACTCAAAACTCCTCACTTCCTCTTTTCTTCTGCTCTGTGAATTTTGCTTTACACTTTGAGTTCTCAGCTATGACTGTACCTATTTCTCCTTTGGGCAAAAAGTAGTGAGAGGAGGAGAGAATTGTTGGGCTTACGATACTTCACCCACACTGCTTTTTATGCAGTTGAAAGTAGAGGCTGATGTAATTCCTGCTTCCTGTCCTTGTACTGTATATCCCAACTCAATTGCAGCACTGGCTCTATTGTTTTTTAATTTGGGGGTGTGGGTAAGGATTGGGGTTTTTTTTGTTCATTTGGTTTTTAAACCAATGCCTCACATTCAGTGAACTGAAGTGAAAGAAAATTTTTAGATATTTTATGGGTTAGAACGTTTTCTTTTTCTGCTGTTTTTCTCATCCAACAAGCGTATTACAGAGTTCCAAAAACTGCAGAGACCTCAGAAGATATGCAGCAGAACTGGCAGTTCCACTTTGGCAGCCATGAGACTCGTTTATCTTTAGCCACACTTTGAATTTTCATTTTTCTTTTTTCTTTACCACATACAGAAAATTTAACCTTCCCAGAGGAGGATCCAGACTTATGTTACAGCACTCAGCTCCTCTTTTAAAGAGAGAGGAAATAAAAGAAAATAACTGTAGGAAATAATAAGAAATGTCCAGTGCTTCTATTCTATTGGGATCTAGTCCACCTAAGGAAATAATCATCGAAAGTCATGCGGACATAAACACAGGGTGTGCCACATACAGAGTAGATTCTAAGGTCTTCTGTGTGAACAGGCCTTACTCCTTCTCTCAGAATTGAACTGTAAAATGGTCTGGGACACAAAGGGGAAAAGAGAAAAGGAAGCCTAACTGTAGCTGATGGTAGGTGACTCTAGTGCTGTCTAACAGACCTGACCAGTGTGCCCCTTGAGAAGTATGTAAGTTTCACTGAAACACGCCATGAGTCTACCATGTTATGAAACATACATTTGAGCATGGCAAGAGCAATAACAGGAGAAAACATAGCAAATCTATTGGAAGAGTCTGTTCAAGAGGGCTAATTCTCCCAAACTGAACATACATGGATACTGAAGAGAAACTTTTAGCTCTGTCTGGAGACATAGTAAGAAATGCAGTGGCCTTGTGCAACATTGCAAAGATTCAGACTGGACAGGTAAGGAATTGTTCCTACTTTTGCTGATTTAGCTAGGTACAAAGATAAATCAGATCTTGATAAGACAGATTTCATAATTGTTTGGGGAAAAGAGACACCTAGGCCAAGATGAGAACGGATCAGACATTCACTGTTTTTTAAGAGATTGTATACTGAAAGAAAACTTTAGAGGTATAACATAGTTTTCCATGAAGTCGTTAATAGAAGAGGTAATACATCGACAGAATATGAAACAGGTAAGAGAACTCACGTATCCTGGAATGCATGTAATAAAAATAGCCCTTTCATATTCAAAATAAACCCCCCAATCTTAATGATAATCTAGGAATATTCATTGAGTTTGGTATTCTGGAAAGAGTTTAAGAGCATGCTGAACAGATTCATACTTCATCAGGTACTTTTCAGTGGGAGGAGATGAACATAGGCTGATTGGCTGTGGTTAAAAAATATCTTCCCTGTCTATTAAAGAAAAAAATTTATGGCAATACATATAAAAAGAAAGAACATGGGAAAATAAAATAGTGGTCTTTAAGGAATTTTGCCTCATTTAAGGTATTTAAAAAACAAAAAAAGCAGCTGCACAAAGGAAATAAAATGTATTTTTAGACTCCTCATCAAGAAGAGATGTGAAAGAAGTGGGTTCTGCATGTCTGCCTTCTAAAAAAGATCAAACTGTAGTGTGCAAAAGGATCACAGGAAGCGTTGAGCAAAAAAAGAGCAAATATGTAGTACCATGCATTGTCTCCTTGGAAAGAGTTGATGAAGGACATGTAATGTGTAACTTTGTGATGCAAGGCAACACCTCTGAAACATTCTTGTAAAACTGGTTTGACGTCTATACACAAGCAGAGGCAATTTGGCCACAAGGACAAGGGCAGACCTTACCTCCTCCTTTCCAGCTCTTAGAAAAATATTTGTAGTTTGATTGGTAAATAACAAAGGTTCTCCTTAGAAATGAATACAGGGACAGAGATCTAATTACCTGCAGGACAGCTGAAAGTGCACAGGTGATACCAGGACTCAGGACCTTAAAGGCCATGTCACAGGGCTGTTCTCACTGTGCCGCCTGCTCTGCCAAGATTCCTGGCTTTCCTGCCAAAATGTATCTGGCATGCACTCACATTTTGTCATGAATCTGTCATGGGGTTAAAGGGACCTTCAGCATTTGTGTTTAATTCTCAGACATTGACAATTACCGAACATTATTTGTACTCTAGTGTGCCCTGTTTTTCACTACTTAGCTCAATCCTTGATTTTTAGTGGACCAACTTTGCATAATGCTTCTTTTTTTTTCCATTTGGTTATGAAATAGACACTTCTCAACTAAGCAGCTCCATTCCCTGAAGTCCTGCTGAAGTCCATCCTTTTGTCCCCATTTTCACTTTTCCCATCTCTATGAGGTCTATACCATAATCTGTTCCACCATCCATTCAGTCATCCCCATTTTTTGATGCATATTCTTAGCTTTGGTTCGTCTCTTCTTCAGGCCAATGCCTATGCTTCCTCCTGCTTAATTCTTGCAGCCTGTTGAAGCAGGGTGTACCACAGACAACCAACAGGAGACAAACTCCATTTTTTTTCAGTTCTAACATCTGTGTAGTTCCCTCCCTAATTTCTTGACTGTATAAACTGCCATGCAAATAGTCTGACTTTTCATACAGGGACTCCATAGCATTGTTTTACATGGGGGTTACATGGGCCTGTTGCCTGTCCTGCGACTTTCTGCAGAAACTATGAAAGGGTGTGTGCTCTAAAAGCATTCAGAAGTTATGAAGGGACAGAATACAGTGACTTGTTTTGCACAACTGGTGCCTCTACTGGTTAGTGTGAACCTGTGAGAAGGGGTCATTGTTACTCTAACAAGTTTTAGTTTTAACTGCCAGGTCCCTGAGAGCATTAAGCAGTGCTCAGATGCTCTGACCAGCCTTACCTGGAAGCATATCACAATCAAAGCGACTGTACCCAGCCTGTGGGTAATAGAGTAGGGTTATACAGAACAAGGTAGAGAGATCACAGCGGTGGACAGGTAGGATTTTGTAATTTACAAAGACAAGGAGATTTTGTTTGATACTTATTACAGACGACAATGAACTACCACTAGTAATTATATAATGATTTCTAAAACAATTAAAAATACAAAGACAATAAACTACTGCAGATATTACCAGAGAGCAAATATATACATAGTAGATGTTAAGGATACAGCACTAATTAATAGTAGCAGCCATGAGAGATAGTAGAAAGGAAATTAGAGGCAGTAAACTCAGTGACACAGCTGAAAATACGGATTGGTGTTACAGGTTCAACAAACATCAATAATACTGTGGCACTGAATACATGGGGACTTCTCCAAAAGTAATGCCTCCTATTTAGTTACGTTGGTCCACAATCTCAGAGGCAGATGTTGGTGGTATGGCAGTAAAGCTTGAACCTTCCCACCAATATTCCATTACATTTTGTTGCTGTGCGATAGATGGCAGCAGAGGGGCAGACTGACGCATTGATGTCTGACATAAAAGTACTTCTGGAGCAAAGGTGTGTCATTGAATTCCTCCATGTAGAAAAAAATGCTCCAATGGACATTCATGGGTGCTTGCCAAACATTTATGGAAAACTAGCAGTGGATGTTAGCACAGTGAAACAGTAGATGGTGTTTTTCATTGATGGCAGCAGCAGTGTGGAAAGATGTCCACGTTCTGGACGGCCATGCAGATTTTTACAAGAGCAGCATGCAGGCTTTTGTTCATTGCTGGTGACAATGCATAGCTAGTGGTAGTGAATATGTTCAAAAACAGTGTTCTGTAGCTGAGAACTTGATCTATCAAATAATGTTATCATGCTCTTTGTATTTGTTCTAGTTTCCATAGAAATAAATAGGAGACATTACTTTTAAATTAACCTATGTATTTATTATGGATAACAAATATATTAATACAGTAGAAAATATATTTATCACTAACACACTTTTCAAGACTGTATTATCATGACTATACTTATCTCAACTGTAATAATTAAGACTTACATACTTGTACAATCTGTACATGCTCATATAATCACTGGTACAGAGTGCATCAAATCAATCCCAAAAAGTGGCAGATTAAGGTAATATCAACCTCAAGGTGTCTAATAAAGAAAATTGATCTCGAAAGAGACCAACTCTCACCAGAAAAGGGCTCAGAAAAGGGACTTACTTAAAAAATAGAGCCCCACTTCAAAACTGATCTACATCACAGTAAGTAGAACATCAATGAGTTTAGTAGCCAACGTTACAGCATCACAGAATTAACCTGATGTTCCAGTGAAGCTTCAACCTGTTTAAAACTGAAGGGGGATGGGAAGGGGTCAGGAGAAGGGAAAGAAAGAACAGAGAGAAGAATATGTGCAACATGAGAAGCTTCTTAGAAAGAGACAATCCATTATGTGAAATTCAGATCCTTGTTACACCATTAAGACATTAGAGGGTGTAGGGCACTAGTACTTCAGGTAACCAATAGATAGCATTAATTTTTATCTTCTTTCTGAGACAGCTAGTAAATGATGAAGTTTCTTATCTTCCTTTATTTTCTTTAAACAAAATTTTATTTCTCACATCAATTCCCACTTGTCAAGATGACTTTCACTTTTCTAAGTCAATTCTTCACCTTCTCAGGTGATAAACTGTTCCTCAATTTCTTGTTTTGTCATTCTTGATGGTCTCTTCAGGCTATCTCTGGTTCTCAGGTGTCCAGCTGCACTTCAAGGTCCACCTGCACCCTTCACAGGACTCTGGCTCCCAGACTGTTTCCAGGCCTGTAGTTCCCAGGCTGGCAGACATTTTCCCATCAGCGTGTAGTGGACATTTTATCAGTACTTCTCTTTATAGTCAGGTTACTCTCATGATTATCAGACCCACTCACACACTCTGCCCATTGCTCTGAGAATTTCATTTAACCCTTGTTTACAATTCCTAGCTGAAGCTGTGATGTAGCTGTACCTTTTTTCAAGACCTATCTCTGGTCCTGTCTCCTGGCTGGATTCACCAGTGGGATAGCCTCCTGCCCTAGTTCTTCTGTGCCCAGGGCTGTGTGCAGACACCAGGTCTGTCCAGCATGGTCAGACCCTGTGGGATGGCAGCTACTGGGGCTGATGGCCCTCCTGGCTCCCCAGCCATCCCTCACTGTGCATTCACCAATGCACAGTCCTCACAGATGCAGACTGGCTGTTCTGAGGGCTAAAAAAAGCCTCTCAAAAAATTTTAAATATACCAGATGTACTAAAGCAGTGCAACAATACCAGAAGAGTATAGAATTATCTTCAGTTATCTTCTGTCCCCACAGAGTTTCACTGTGTTCTCCTGCAGCTTTAGAATCACAAGGAAGTTATTTATGGAAAGCTCTGTAGGTGGGGAAAAATCCATCCTTTGGAAGACTTTACTATGCATTTCCTCTCTGTTAGACTTAATCTTTGATTGGCATTTGTCTTTATGGCAGATTTCTTCCCAATGTTATACTACTTCCCCTAGTGCACTAATTCTTCAAACCCCTTGCTTGTGTCCCGTCCTTCATCATACACTCCCTTTTACGGATAATAATAAGTGCAAGCTTCAAGAATATCTATTTACTTCTTAACTTTCTAGCCAGTTCAGATTCTTTCTCTTGCTGAAATATTTGACTTGTGTGTTCTTCTTTCCACACAACTTGGATCATGGAGCTGGAGCTGAGGGAGCAGGGGGTATGCCATCATTTACCTTCAACTGTAGCTTTTCTTGGTGTACGAACTGAGTTCCTGTTTGTCACTGCTGCAGGACACCCATTCATGCTGATTTTATGTGAGCTATAATAGTGCTTACAGTATACTGAATGTGGGAGCCTCTATTTAAGACTGTGAGCAATACAGTTTTGTACAAAAGCTAGTGGATAGCTATGGATTATGTGAAAAGATGAAAGAATTACTTTCTAAAGACATTTTTCTTTTTTCTTGTTGCAAAATTTTCTTTCTTCACATCTCTTACTCCTGATTTTTATGATCTTGCTCTGTTAATTGATCTTTGTTTTGCTTGTTTGTTTTAAATTGGAGGCTACTAGTGTATTGTTTCCTAGATAATGAGTTTTCGAGGAAGGAATTTCTTTTTCCATTCTTCTATTTTAGGTATTTGATTTGTCTCATTTGCTAATTATATCATCTAATCTTCCAAGCCATATGACTATACTTCATGCCTGATCGTATGACTTTAATTAGTTTCGTGTAAATCTGTGATCAGTTTCTCCCTAAACACTACAAAAGCAGCACTGAACTTCTACTTATCATCTAGAGAATTAATGTTTTATTTTAAAAAAAGGGATTTATCTCGTCATGTGGCTTGATATATTATTCTTTCAGAATTTTTAAAATTAGATTCTTTCTTCTTTTTAGCCAAATTTTCACAGTGATGTTGTTATTGAAGGATATCTTTTCCCACATTTTTTATCTATAAAGTCCTAGAATCTGCAGTATTTACATCTGAATATTTCAGTGATCTGAGCTGTTTTCAACCTTATATATTGACTGTTCTGAATTACAATGCAACCCGAAGGAAGTCACTATGGGATTCTGACTAACTACTCTCTGATATGGGATTCTGTCTTGGTATGGAATGGTATCAGGTTGAAGATGACATTAATGTTGTTCTCACCCAGTATAAAGCCTATATTATATTTGTCAGGAGAAAGTGGTGCTACAGATCTCAGTGAAGCTTCTAGATAGTAAGACGTGTCTTTGCTAAAGACTGGGTCTGAATGATTACACTGGCTGGTGTGGCTGCAGAAGTTTTATAAATTTAAATAAAGCATTAAAATTAAAATTAAATTAAATTAAAATTAAAATATTCCTAAAGGTATTGTTGAGTGCATTTTATTATTATTATTTTTATTATTATTATTATTATTATTATTAATTTTACTTTCTTTTTTTTATTTACACTCTGGTTACTTATAAGAATAATGATACAAGAGCCATTCAGCTGTTATACTTAGAAAACTCAATGGTTCCCAAATATTTTTTTCCCCACTGTGAGTTTGAACCATAATTCACATTCATGCTGTCCAGTTCTGGCTACATCATTTGTTTGCAGTCCATTCAATTCAAAACTCAAAGGTAGTTTCATTACACTGGGTGACTGCAGAATCATTAGCAAGGCATGTTGAACAGCATATTATTTACACTGTCCTTCCGCTAACTTCATTTGAATGTATCACCCCAGTGGAGATCTCACAGCCCAGGAAAGAGTGCAGTAAAAGCATTCCAGTGAAGGATCTCAGTGCATCCTAGTGACGAGAGATTTTAAAGAGATTGTGAACTTCACTAAATTACTGGGGGAAAGGCTGTTTCTAGCCTTCTTGCATCTGAATCTGACCTGCCAAAAAAAGCAAATCCTAAACTATTTACTTTCATTTCATGGGTTCACTCTCTGAATCAACTGTTGTTTTTTTTTTTGTTGTTGTTGTTGTTTTTTTTCACAGTGCCTTTTTCAGTGGCTGTATGAGTGAGCAGGAAGGTTTAATCTGTGTACATTACATTCATGTGACTCCAAGTTCTTATATTTGCAGAGGCGAAAAGATTTAAAATTAGTTGCTCCATCCAGTTTCCTAGTTGTATTTCCAATATTTGTCTTCAAAACATTACCTCCTCCTGCTATTTCTATTTACACATCCAGTTCCGGCCGTTCCTATTGCTCTGTAAAAAAAACCCTCTAAGCCTAGCATACATCTTCTCCAAAGCTGCCATGTAAATAGAGTGTTTAGGAAGCTGAATGGCTACTGTAGTAGTAACAGGTTATATTTGAACTTTTCTGAACATCAGATAGTTATTCAGAAGAATCATGCATAACAATGTGGGCAAGTGGATCTACTCAGAGTATTTATAATGACTTGCAAATACAGCCATCTATTCTTAGATTCTCATACATTTATCAACCTGTTTTTTATACAGAATGAAGAAGTGAAGCTGCTGTTCCCATAACACACAGAAACAGCAACATAAACTGGAAGAACTGATTTATGCCCTATTTCCACTAAGTTATGCAAATTGGAAAGCTTCAAAAGGCTTAGCAATCTGATGCAAATTGTATGATCATTGTCGGGAGCTGATTTCCATGTGTATATGTTGCATGCATGCCTTCAGACAATATACAGCCGTCTTCTATTAACTAAAGAAAGTAGTATGCATTCATTTAATGATTAAGGACAATCTTATTTTCAGAGGGAGAGTAAAACAATAATTTTGTCACGAATAGGCACGGCTGGGGGTAGAAAGAAGAAAAGATGAATTGATCATTTACTGTATGATGTATTCATAGATTTTCAGAAAGAAATCAAAAGAATATATCTAACAAACCTTGCATTCAAAACAGGATTAAAACTGACCTAGAAACTAATGCTGAAAATATGTATTCTGTCACAGAGTCAGGAAGGGTAGGGGAGTTTATATTAATAATATCTGTATAATCTCTAAGTGTAAAAAAATTGTTACATGCATACTGAGGCACCAGGGAGTGCAAAATACTATTAAAAAATTACAGAATTAAAAGGTTATTGATGATTTATCAAATATAACTTCTTGGGGATAGCAAGAGAGGAGCAGTCTTGATTTTCCTGGTACTCCCCAGAAATCCTGGACTGCATATAACAGTCCCTTCTTATTAATGCAGCCTCATTCCTTCTCCTTACATTCCTTTGCTTTGTTTGATCCTCTAATACTGTTATTTTCTTCCTCTAGCATTTCCCACACTATTATTTTTTTCTTTGCCCTATATATTATCTTATATACATGCCAGATACCTACATATATTACATATAGCCCAATCCCTACTGTAGCATAAGAATATTGTAAATTTAACATAGAACAGAAGTCCATTGCAGCCCTGGTTATACAATGATTTGATAATGTTTTCATGCTGAGTTTACTGTCAACACTCAAGTACACCTAGATAGAAGCTTCCTCAGTAGAATAGTCTATGATCCTGTAAAATAAAGAAAGAAGGAGAAGTCTGTTTTGGAAAGCCGCTCACTGATTCACAAAGAAAGAGCGAAGAGCCCTTGGGATTGATAAATTGATGCAAACCAGAAAAGCAGTCAGAGAAATTCCATGGTTGTCTCACAGGCTTTCCTCAAACCAGTAAATAAAATAGAACTGCCTTGTGGACACAAACACTATCTGCGAGCATATGTAAAACAACTGTTAGCAGAATTAATAACTGACAGTATTTTGAATCAAATAGAAATATTTCAGAAAATGGGTAGTTGGCCTTCTCTCACCTTTTAGAAAGTAAAAGTGTTTAAACAGATGAATATGAACTAGAGCATCAGCTGGCCTCAGGGGTAGCAAATGGCCCCAGAATCTTTTATTTACTTTTGTAGACATGATAACTGGCCTCAGAAAGGTAGAACATAGATTATCCTGTGACAGAATCACTGTACTGAGAAATGGGTAGTAAAAATGTAGGCAGTCAAGACAAAGTGTTGATTAGAGATCTCATCCCAAGCTTATTCTGCATTTTCAGCACTTCTGTGAAATTCCCAGGGGATATTAGAGGTGCCTTTCTCAGCAGTCCCTTAGGAGGACAAGCAGCTGCTTTCTCTTATAGTGCATCTCTTCTAAAGAGTAATGGGATTTGCTGACAGGAGAGAAATAATTTGCACCTGTCTACACCATCTTCAGAGCATCTGGTCAATTTAAACCAATTTACATCAATATTCAAAAAGTGTGCATATTGATGTAATATTACACTTTGAAATTGATCCATTCATTATTTATGATGGATGTTACTATGTGCTAGTTTCTTTCTAGACTGGCTAGGAGTGTCACTTGGTTTTTGTTTACCAACAGTAGTGTGGAAACTCTGGGTTCTGCTACAAATGTGAATGAAGAGCACATTTTCTGAGTATACAACAACAACAGCAACAGCAACAACAAAACTGCTGAAAAATGGGTCAAACAAAACAACAACAACAACATAAAAAATCACAGTTATTCTAAATGACTTTTGTGCCCACAGGTTTTTGCTGGGACACAGAAATGGGATAGTAACATTTTAAGAAGTCAAGTTTAATGAGCATTTCAAGAACTTGACTTCAATTTCTCACAAGTTTGCCAGGTTCTAAACATTTAAGGTGAAATGTTCCATCTGAGAGATTTGCTTTACCCTGAATTTGTCTGGAGCCAGTAAGTAGTGTGCTGCTTTTTCACAGAATGAGTAAAGAATACTGCATTGATTTTTTAAGCTAAAAATAAATAAAACCATTGCAACAGTGTTATTGTGAAGCTAGTTACTCAATATAGAATGGGCAACTTGATATTTGGCACTGGAGTAAGCTTCTGGATTAAGAATATGCCATTTACCAGCAAGTATCTGTGAAACCTATAGGCATACCTAGAACATCTAGGGTAGAAACTGGAAGAAATATCAGCAATACTTTTGATCAGCTGAGCTGCTATACTCAAAAGCAGAAGTCTGTACCACAGATGAGTTTCTTTTCTTTTCTTTTACTCTTTAGAATGTCAGGACTATGTCTGATAGTTCCTGGATTTTTTTTTATTCTTTTAAATCTAAAATTATATTTATCACTAAGACAACAAAGTCAAGATGGAAAATTAGGAAATGATAAGATTTACAGTGTCTTTGCTATCTTAGCCCAGTGTGTATGTATTAGGAGGCAATTTTGGTTTTGAGCCTTGTTTTTGTTTTGGTGAGATATTACTTTCATTCACTGTTCCTGGTAAGCTTCTTGAATCATCAGGATTACTCAGAAGTATAATGTACAAGAGGCTGCTCTTGCCTCATTTGTTACTGAACTTAAAAGATGTGCCATGCTGCTGGCCTCAAAACTACAGTGCAATTTTAAGTAAGTCAATGAAAGCATGTTATTAATTGTGGTCACTGGGAGTATCTGGATTCTCAGTCAAGAAGTCTGAGCTTGCATTGTAGTCCAAAGAGATCTATGACATCTGTTTTTTTAAAGCACATTTATAACTTCCTGGAAGTTCTGAAAAGGTAACTGCTATGGTTGAACTTGAGATCAGGTCTTGACTGCCTCATTATCTGGCATCTTGGTTGCTTGTCCACTTTGTACAAAGAGTAGAAAGCAATATCATGAAGCACTCTCAGAGGAGTCTTGTCTAAAGTGGAATAATGGCACAGAAGAATCTACATCATAGTGTGCTTCCCAGAGATAGACTAGGACATTTCCTAACCTGTCAGCTTTAATTTTACAACTGTTTTGTTCTATTAGAATTGTGAAATTGAAAAATAGTGTGGAGCTTTGTAGTGAATATGTAAAACATGATTAGGTAATTTTATAATCATTTACATTTTATACAGAAGGTAGTTTACCTTGCTTTTTTTTTTTTCCAAAAATAGGAGTTCATTCACCGTTTTGTTGTTGTTGTTGTTGTTGTTGTTGTTTTGTTTTTAGTCTGTGTTCCCATTTAGCTATGGTTATCATTTGGAATCTCTCTTATTTCCCATTTATGACTTGTCATTTTGATCCTTTCTCCCTCCAAACCTATCAACTATCCAGCATCTGCATTAGTCACTTTTTGAGTGAAAAGGCACAGCTTCTGTTCTGCAACGTCAAGCAGTGTTATTACAGAGAAACATTGAGAGAACATTAGTGAAGAGAGGATGTCCATGCAGTAGTGAGGGGAAGAAGAAACAGGAAGAGGAGAATGGAGGAACCTGATGTCTGACACCAGGCTGCATCCTTCTTGGTGTAGCTGGCAGTTGCTGGAATAGAGTGAGGGAAGCTGTGTTTGACTCAGTGAAATGCTGCAGTTCTAGTCATTTCCCTAATGACTGTTGATGGTGTAAAAACAAAGATTTTAGCTTAGGGCACACTGGCCTTACTATCTGCTGCTCTTGTCTCTCTCTGTGTGCACAACTGAATTGTTGCTTGTTATTTATCTGCTTTTCAGCTGATTCCCAAATTGCTTTGAATTTTTACCATCACTAATTAGGAAGTGGGTGCACTGAAGCATAAGGTGAAATCTCATCTTTGGCAGTTACTTGGACTCTCTCAGTAGTTCTCCCTAGTAGTTTCTTGTATTAGCATGATCATCCCATCATAAAGAGCCCTGACAGGTTACAATAGCTACCCTTTCTAATTCATGCCTGCCAAGCCTGTTCATTTAGCAGCAGGAAGTGTTTCAATGAGATTTTTAACAAGTCTCCCCATTAGACAGCATATTGTGGGTTTCCTTTTTATGGTAAGATCTGAATTCCTTCATTAGCTACAGGACTTTTACTTGTGGTACAAATATACAAGAAGTGGTAATGACTTCAGACTTTCTAAACAGGCATCCGAGCCCAATTAGAGTTGGCTACATAACTTGGAGATAAGGAGAGGACATTTAAATCCAAGACTTTATTTTTCCATTTTTTATTATGGTTTCTACATATTGTCCTGTCAGTATAACATATGTAAAGAATACATGTTCTGAAAGTCCTTTTATCCTGACAGATCTTTGTATCAAAACTTATTTGTAAATAAAAATAATAATAATAACAAGCTTTCTACTTATTTATACCAAGTTGACTGCTATTGCATTGATGCAAGGTAAATATATGCAAGTTGCTGTCTCACCTAGTGTTTCCTCATGGTGCTCTTTGCAGTTATGAGAAGTGTTGCAGATCCTGAGTTTGTACCCTGTGATTTATAGTTTCCTGTACTGTTGCTACAAGAACATGGAGTAGAACAAAAATGACATATTCAGTATGAAATTACTCTTAGATGACCAGGATCACATGCTAGAATTAAGCTCTGAATATCAGCTCTGGGATTAGATCTTCTCTGAGGAAAGAAATAGTTTTAGATACAAAGTTTAATCTAACACTTAAATAACATAAATTAAGAACTTCAATAATGGACTGTCATATTCTGGTAACTACTGTTTGCAGTTTGCCTCAGACATACTGGTTCAATTAAAAACACATGCAAACAGACAATTACTGTTTAAAGGATCCCTAAGGCCTGTCTAGGTGAATTATATAGTCCGAATGAATATATCTTGAACTGCAATCAGTTTTATAAATATGCTTAATGTCTGGCCACCATACCAAGCAAACCTCAGTATACATTCAGAATACTGCTCCATTGTTGCTCAGGTGCTTCTAGATGTTTGGAAAGGAGGGTGTTGGTAAAGAGAGAATTCAGTACATATTACCTGCAAAAGACTAGCCAAGTTTGCACATCAAATTTTGGACAAGGGTCTATCTTTTGTGAAGTCCTATTCTGATGCACTTGAAGTTTGGGAGGCGAACTGTATCGTGGGCTGCATCAAAAGAGAGGTGGCCAGCAGGAACAGGGAAGTGGTAGTCCCTCTTTGCTTCACCTTGTAAGGCCCAATCTTGAGTATTGTGTCCAGACCTTGGGCATTCAGTACAAGAAATATGTGGAGCTGTTGGAGTGGGATCAGTGGAGGGTCATGAAGATGATCAGAGGTCTGAAGCACTTTTCCTATTAAGAAAGGCTGAGTGAGGTAGCTGGGCTTGTTTAGTCTGGGGAAAAGAAGGCTCTGGGGAGACATCACAGTGGCCTTCCAATACAAGAGAGCTTATAAACAGAAGGGAGCTTATAAACAGAAGGGAGGCAGATTTTTTGCATGGTCTGATAGCAATAGGACAAGGAAAACAGTTTTAAACTAAAAGGGAGGAGATTTAGATTAGATGTTAAGAGGAAATTCTTTAGTCAGAGGATGGTGAGACATGAGAATGGGCTGCCCAGAAAAGCTGTGGATGTTCCATCCCCAAAGGTGTTCAAGGCTGGGTTGCATGAGGTCCTGAGCAATCTGATCAAGTGAGTGGCAACCCTGACCATGGCAGGTGGGTTGGAACTAGATGATCGTTAAGTCTTTTCCAACCCAAGACATTCTACGATTCTGGGTCCATGACTATCAGTGGTAGTATCAGCCACAGTTGATAGCTGATCCTCTTGGTACTGTGGTCATCTCTGGCTTATTGCATCTCCCATGGAAATTATTTTGTACAGTTAAAAGAACATGAGGCATGGGTTTTCATGGAAGGCACAGGAAGAGGTGTACGTACAGGTATGAAACACCATGCACAAGAGAATGGTTGCATTATACTCAGCACAAACCAAAACACTGATACTCAATATCTTCTGAATCACATTTCCTCAAAGAACATTTAAATTCAGAAAAATCTTTCCAGGGAAAGATTGCGTCTTTGTGAATATGTACGGTAATTTTCTTTGGAAATCTGATCTGTCTGATTAACTCTATTCACAGAAGTTTATGAGCTTAGAAATTTCTTTCTTACCACAGAAAATAAAGAAGTTACCTATAAAGTCTGCCTTAATAAAATTCAGAGGAATGCTAGTAATGAGAAATTCTGCTACAGATTTTTCCTTCAAAGGACTGAAAAAAATGATTGAAGCTGAAAAAAAAAACCAAAATGAAAAAAAAATAAATAAAAAAGGATACTATCAAATTGATATGCAGCTTGTAAAAGCTACACTATAAACCAATTTCTGGAAACTTACAGATTCCCCAGACATATACAACTTAAACTTCAGTCTCTGGAATGTCATTGGTCCCACGATCAAAATAGGATCTCCTGCTTTCGTGTCTGTTTCAACAAAGATAGAAGTATTATAATGCACTTGTTTGTTGAAAATTGTTTAATTTCTCAACAGTTCTCTAACAATTTAAAAGTATTTAGTATTTGTAATGACAGAATTCAATATGTGCCTTGGCTTTAACATGTGAGCATAATATACCATTTACTTAAGGGAAATGTGAATTCTTTAAAAAGAAACTAGAATATAGAGATAAACTTTAAATACTTTCAGTGCCACCTATTGGCTGATAAATTATTTGAATTAACAAAAACATCAGCTTCAAAATTTTGGAAAATGAATTGAGATAGGACCAGTTATGCTAATATTTCTAACTTGTACTGAAGTTAAAGCTAGCATCAGTATCTACATTAGTCTACAAGGAGATAATCTAATTTTCAAATAATTTAACTGTAAAAATGCATCATATTTAAAAAAAAAAAACAATGAATACTGCAAAGGTCTGATAGTGGAATTTTCAAAAACATGTAGCAAACAAGCAAGGTGATTGGAGAGGTAGGAATGCATGAAGGCATGATTTAAAACCACCTTGTTATTCTAGTGATGGGCTTTTATTTGTCTAAACTTAAAAACTATAATTTAGTGACAGATATTTTCTCCTCTGTTAAATTTAAAGCCAAGGCTGTTTTTCATAGCATCTCAGATTCCATTTCTGTATTATGCTGAGCACAGTGGCATATCAGCTGTTAAGCATGTCCTTAAATTTTCTGATTCAGAATTTCATTGGGAACCCAAGGAAACCTGTTTAGTTCAGTAGATCTAGACATATGCTTAAAGGTATGCTCATCATTTTCCAGAATAATGCAAAGCTTGCAATCTTGCATAAATGACAACTACATACTTTATCATCTTTAAAATAATTCTCCTAATGACTTAGAGTTGAATATTTTTGGTAAGCTTTTC
This sequence comes from Pavo muticus, assembly GCA_016647715.1. Lineage (NCBI taxonomy): Eukaryota > Metazoa > Chordata > Aves > Galliformes > Phasianidae > Pavo > Pavo muticus. The sequence goes on from JACDJE010000287.1 coordinate 179,207, forward strand.
AGAGGCTGTGTTTATGCAGGATAGACTTATTTGTTTCATACATATTTATGAAGCTTGGCATTTTATTGCAGAGATGGTAACTGAAATTTTATGATTGTTCCTTAATAGTAGCAATTGCATCCCTAAGTATGATCTAAGTTTCTTCTCTTGTGCTCTGCAATTTATTGTTTGTCATCTGGATAAATACATATACATACATATATATATGTCACAGTGAAGAGTGAATAANCAACATATCTAAACAGCAAGTCTCATATGAGGCCTCCACCCATGTTGTTGGGAGCTGCATTAACATTATGCTCTTGTCCTTCTTGGTTCCTTTTCAGTCTAGTATTTTATTGACTCTTTGGCAACTACTTTATCCTGCTCTATGTTCCGGAGAGTCTCTTTTAGAACCACTCAATACTCAGTGTACACTTTCAGTGTATGATAGATGGAAATATATATAAACAGGAGGGGGAACAACTGTTTATATGGGTTGATAGTGATAGGACAAGGGAATACGGTTTTAAACTAAGACAGAGGAGATTTAGGTTAGATATTAGGAGGAAGTTTTCACACAGACTGTGGTGAAGCACTGGAACAGGTTGCCCAGAGAAGTTGTGGATGCCCCATCCCTGGAGGCATTAAAGGCGAGGCTGGATGTGGCTCTGAGTAGCCTGGTCTAGTGGCTGGCAATCCAGCACACAGCAGGGGGGTTGAAACTAGATGATCTTTAAAGGTCCTTTTCAACCCAGGCCATTCTATGATTCTATGAAATATATTTCCCTTCTGTCTGAAAGAATATTTGTTCTTCCCACCAGTAAGTGTCCTAAAAAGCTGCCAACAGAAGAAGTGGGTGGAGAGCTGTGCGCAGAACAAGACAGGTATTTTTTTCTTGTGCTGTATTAAACAAAATGGAAAAAATGGAATTCCTGTTGGATATAAATTACTAAACTCATTTGATATGGTAAATTAGTCTGAATATTAAATACTGCACTGCATCATTTTCCACTGAGAAAGAGAGGCAACGAAACAGATGTATTATTTTCCAACTTAAGCTCTTCTCATTATTCTGCAGACGTTTTTTCTTTGCATTATTATCTCTCATTAAGCTATGAAAATATTAAGTATTGTGTATCGATCTTGCAGATTTTTTTTTCCCTGAGGCCTTACAGTAACAGAAGAAGATGAGAATCCTACATCCCTCTTTTTTTGCCTATAAATATTAAACAGTCAGGGCCACTTGTAGCACAAATGAAGGCAAAAGCCTTTATTTGAGAAATAGGTGATATAAGGAAAGATAGTAAAGAGGAATTAACTCACCCCTCCCGGCAACAGTCCGGAGAAAAGGACGAGCTGAGGAATGTGACCCTCCCCTGTTCGTACAGTCCCGCCGCAGGAAGAGAAGGGCGGTGGAAAAGGGGGACCCGCGCAGACTCAGATTGCACGGGAAGTATCGCAGAGTCAGAAGGGGGGATCTAACCACCCCCACCCGCTCCAGGCACTCACAGTCTCACATAGCTCACCCATTGGTTCAGGCTGTGACCTTGGAATTCCTCTACAGCCACTACTCAGGGTTATCTGTTTTGCATTCTGATCACCAGTTATATGGCAGTATTTACACACCTACATGAATGATCAAGACTTGTGTGCCAAGGATCTGCAGCTATTACTGAATCCAGCTGTTTTCAGTGTGGCATCTATTAATGATGACTCGCTTTTGGAAAAACACAGGAAATGACTTATGCTGGTCAAAGGGGAATTCAAATACAGATACACTTACATCACCAATAATATGTATAGATATTAACTGCCACGGGAAAATTCACATCGGAAGTTGCTACCCTAGTGAAAAAATTTCATAGTGCAGGACTTGAAGAGACCAGACCCTACAGAATATTCGTTCTCAAAATGTTGCATAAGATTTCAAATACTTGTTCTTGTGGCCACAAAGATGACAGTTTCCTTTATCAGTCTGCAACATATTTAAGTACTAATAGACTTGGTAATGAAGGCCAACACAATTTATTATAAGGTCAAACATCGATAACATTATAATTTATATAATGCTAGCTAATGCTATGGCCTCAAGTTGCTCCAGGGGGGATTTAGGTTGGATGTTAGGAAATACTACTACTCTGAAAGAGTGGTCAGGTGCTGGAATGGTCTGCCCAGGAAGGTGGTGGAGTCACCAACCCTGGAGGTATTCAAGGTACGTTTAGACATTGTGCTGAGGGACATGGTTTAGAGATAACTATTGGTGACAGGCGGATGGTTGGACTGGATGTTATTGTAGGTCTTTTCCAACCTTGATGATTCTATGATTCTATGATTCTAATTTATACAATGCTAACTTTCGTAGCCTTGAAAAGGGAGATTGGTTAATCCAATCTTGCATATTTGCAGTATCTTTAGAGTGGAAACAGAAAAATGTAGGGAATAGTTGTTTGTTTAATATAAGAATATAAGAAAGACACATTCTAAAATAAACTCTACTTATGAGTGCTCTAGAATAGGTATTATTGTTTTATGCAAAATTGGCATCAGTCCTGAAGGTCTTTATTTTTGGGAGTTTGTGCACAAAATCATCAAGAGTTTTGCCAGCTCTGTGTATTCAAAAGTTACGCTAAATAGTTCTTAACATATTATATACGGAAGTTGCTTCTAGGAAGCCTTGACACAATTTTGTTCTACATCTAGAATTTCTTCCAAATTATCTGCTATAATATAGTTGCATCTTTTTTCTTTAGGTATTTACGAAATGTTCCCTTTGTCACAGGTTTCTTCAATGCATACAAGAAAACCAAGCCTACATATTGTCCTTTTCCAAGGAATGGAACTAGTCCTGGAGTTGCAAAACTGTCAGGATTTTGGGAAGTTATTGTTAGTACAGTCTTTCTTATGAAATAGTATACCATTTACAGAAATGTTTTAGAGATAATCAATTGAACATGTCTTACTAAGAAAGAATAATATTTGATTATTACGTCTTCTGGTCTTGAGCAATGCTTGAGATTATACAACCAACAGAAAGGATCATGCAGGCTTCTAAATTTTATTCTTTCTCTTAAACAGCACTGAATAACATCCAGTTGTTATGTCATCATTATATGGATTACACTGTACAGGTAACAGTAAAGTACTCCCACATATGAGTGTGCTAGGATCCATTAATAAAGTGCTCTGAGAAAATGTTTAATGAGGAACAATATAGCCCTTAAACTGTGCAGGAAAGAAGGGCTTTGTTTCAAGAGACAAGTAAGAACTATTGCAGTTCCTTGGTATCTGAGAAAAGATTCATAAGGGCAACACTCTGCCAATCTTCTTTTGTCCTCCTCTTCTGCCCAAGAGGGATTATATGTGGTAATGCTGCTAGATCTCAGTTTGAACATGCCTGGAATGCTTCCCATACAAGAGGGAGAGAATGTCGTAGACAAGAATTATGAGCTGCCTAACAGACTCAAAAACAATTGTGCACAAGTGTATACATGTGGGGTCTTTACTAGGTCCAGATTTTTGTCTCATTTACTTACATAAATGCCAAGTCTATGACCAGGCAGTGTTGATATCTGCTGGGTATTCCCCTATCCCATTTAAAGTGCCATCTGCTATTTCATATATCTGCCAAGTATATGGATTAAGTCTGCAGCTTTCCATTTTGTGTCACATTATTAATAATGGTAATGAACGTTCGCTAAACGATGCTTGTACGGGCTGAAGTTGTAAAATTCATTGTCACACTTTCCTATCCCTTCCTTGCTTATCTCAGGAGAGCCAGAACTCTAAACATACTTTTCATATCTCAAAAATTTATTTATCCTAATGATTCCTTATAATGTACTGACATATCATAGTGCTGTACAAAATATTTGTCTCCTATAACTAACTACATGAAGCTGAGAGTGCACATATCCATGCATATTTTGACATAGGCAGGCAGCAAGCACAAATGTTTAACAAGCTTTAAATACACAAATGAAAAACCTGATAGTGCTTCCCTGTCTTGTTCACTGCCTTTCCTGTCTTTCTTTCACAGTCACAACAGTAAAGAGAGCAGAAGAGTAGTCCTTCCCCACAACTCTCCTGATACCAAGTTTAGTAACCTATCATGACAAACACTGTACAGAATATTTTGATATATTAAAACATGATAAAATAGGATTAAATAAATTTTAAAGAGCTTTTCTTGAGGACACATTTTTTCATTTCAATATATCTATCTTCTTTTTAAATGCCTGAGGTGTAAAGACCCTTATATCTATGACCTAAATGAAGTATAAGAATAACCTTTCAAAGGGACATCCCATGTGTAATTTTTCATGATATGTAACTCAATTTCATTGTAGCTGTGGATACTTATGATGGTTGCATGATATATTCTTCCCATATTTATTGTAACTATTTTTCCACTGAAATCTGGTATCAGACCCCTGCAGTAGGATAGTACAGTGTAATCAGAAGTAATCATGTCTTTCCCATCAGAACTGTCTGTCCCAATGTTCCCAAGGGTGTCTAAAAAGCCACTTAATCACTAGCTGTAATATGTTTGTTGGCAATTTCATTTTTTGTTTCACCTTGAGAGCTGCAGTGAGGTCAAGTCTCGTGAGTGCAATTTTATACTTTACTATGATAACTTAGATACTACCTTGAATATTTTCAACTTGCATACAAAAAAGGTCAGTGTGAGCTGTAAATATGTTGCTGAACCAGTGCTTTGACTCTGGCCTTCTTTTCTGATAGCTCTAGTAATTTTAAATAAATTTTAAGTTAGATCCGAAAGAGGATTTAGCATTAAAGCAGAATAGAGTAAAACTAAGCTCCCTAAATTCAGAACTGCAGGGCTGAAAAATGTTGTTTGCCTTCTGCTTAGCATTGGATGTTTCATGAATAATGTTCTTCTCATGGCCATGGCTTTTCAAGGCTGAGAAAATGACTGACAAGGTGTTTTTTTTATTTTTTACTTTTTTTTTTTTTTTTT
>JACDJE010000287.1:186878-280732 GCA_016647715.1 Pavo muticus
CTGCCCGGCTCAGCCTTCTCAGCTCGCCGCGGAGAACAGCACGTGGTTCCCTCGCGGTATTGTGTTTTGAGCTCGCGTTTTGGATACTCTTTTCTCTCTCATTTTGTTTGATTTAGTTAAATTTAGTAAATTACCGTTCCTTCTCAGATCTACTGTTGGTGCATTCCTTTTGTTAAAACCATCCACTAGCTCCCTGCCCTTCCCCCTCTCCCGGAGCGCGTGGCCCGGGGCCGGCCGGATCGCGCGGCAAAACCGTTCGTACCCCTTCCTTTTTTTTCCTCACTCTTCCGTTTTTTTTTTTCCCGGGGCCTGTGCCCCCCTGTCACGGACTTGTATCCAGAGATAACCCGTGACAACAATCCTTGGCCAAAGGACAAAGAAATCCCAGAACAGAGGTAAAGCTTCCTCTAGGCTGGCATGGTGCTAAAAAAGCAATGTTAAACTAAATCCTCCTGATGAGGGAAAAATCCCACATTACAACAATTATTTAATGACAGAATAAAATCTCTGCCTTACAGTTCCTCTGAAACCCAGTTTTCAGTCCACCTGCACCAGATTGTTGTTCCCAGTTTCTTCTCTTCTATTTCAATGCTTTGGAAACTATTTCAGTTCTAATATTCATTAGTCTTCAACCTATTTGCTATTTGGTAGCAAGGTAAACTATCACACTAGTGGTCCTACTTTAATTCCTATATCCAGACCTGATACTACATAGGCTGAATGAGGAGTGAACCTTGGCTGCGGAAGTTTATTTCCTGGCTAGGAGTGAAACAGTATGAGGGCATACAGTCTCGCAAAATATGAACGATGCAGAGGACTAGAAAAATAGTTACTGAAGCTGATTCGCTATTTCTCATGTTAGAGAGTTTTGCTTACAAAATTCACAAAGTTTTGCTGCTGTTACATCCAAATAAAAAATCTATGTTTTAATTAGTCTTCTGAAAGAAACCAAATGTGTATCCAAAATATAACTTGACTTTTTAAACATTAATAAACCACTCATTTATGTAGGGTTTTTTTTTCCCCCCAAATGCTTTGATTTTAAGTATATCAATGTATTTTTCTTAATCAGCCTCTAATTTCCAAAATAATATATTTTTTCTCATTATTTATCTAAGTAACTGTTTATCTTTCTGCAGATAAATTTTTCCACACCTACCAGTAGCCTGTGGTATACTGCCCATTTTGGTACTTTCCAGGCAAACAGAAATCATGTAAGACCCATCCTTCACATGTGTTTTGTTTCCTTTTTCAATGTTTGTATCATCTGACTTAGAAACACATTGCTCCTGCTCTGAATTTAAATAATAGTCAATAATGCTCTCGGTGAAAAACATGTCATTACCATGATTAATCTCATATGATGACAGCACACTACATAACTAAATTGTCACTAAAGAATTGAAAAACAGGAGCTCCGTTTAACAGGGTTTCTTGTGTCACGATGCTTATTCAAGTATTATGAAGCTTATAATAAATTATCTCCATATGGCATTAACTATGTTCATGTCAGAGACATTGGTCTCAGCTGGGATAATTTTAAATTTCTACAAACAAATATTTAGTACACTCAGTCACTTGAGATCACAGTAGCAACATAATTCCAGCACTAATTTGCTATCAGCAATACTGTGTAAAAGTACACACTGAATTACGGTGTTCTTTAAATAGTCCTGGTTTGTGCCTCTCCACAAAGCATTTAAATATACAGTTCACTCCTTGTTAAAGACCCCTTTCAATAAATAAGTGTTCTCGTTGGAAATATAGAAATAAAAATTGAGTAAAACTCTTAACTGCATACCAAACTGTTAACTATTTTTTCAGTGTTCTGTTCTTCAGAAAGAAAATGCTGCTTAAATTAGGCTTGACTGCAGTCAGGGAATGAATTTACCTTCTGTTAGGAGTAAATAGTAAATAGAAAAGAAAGAAAACTGTGGTTTTACATCACTGTGATACTCTCATCTAACTACTATGACTCCATTCTTCCTAGGTCTCTATTGATTGCTGAAGTAATTCAGTGGCTTCTTTTACACCAAGCAATGATTCTAAGTGGCAGCTTGGTACTTATATTTGATCCAGGGTAATTTTACAATATCTATCACGATTTATTAAGAATTGATAACTCATTTTACATTTGTTCTTGAATATTTTATGAGTTGAGCTGGAATTTCAAACTTGCAGATACTGGTATGTGCATTTGGAGTTGAACTATCCTTAGCTTGAGAGAAGTATTTTTCTGTTGTTGTTTTTGGAAAAGGGCCTATTTTCTGAGATTTATAAAAGTATTATAACTTCTGCTTAAAGCCAGCTGAAACCAATTCGCTAATTTAAGGAGCCAAACCATTTATGTGCTTTAGATTAACACACTGCAGTGACTGTATTCCAAAATGATATTCACTCGTCATGGCTCATGTGTTGGCTTTTTGAGTACATTCTTAAAAAAAAAAAAAGGAAAGAAAAATCTTGTTAGCCCTTTATTCTACAAAGGGACTAATAACTCAGTATATCATGTGAATCTAAACAACATTTATTAAAATTTTAAGAGATTATGTCAGGAAAAAAACACGAAGTGTATGAGTGTGTTTCTGGACAGCTTGAATTTTATGCCCTGCAGCTGTGTCCCTTGCATTTTTGTGTGTAGATTTATGTCATAGATTTTCAAAATAAGCATATTTCCAGACCAAGTGGAGACAATCTGATGATGCAGTTTTAGAGTTCTATAGTTCATTTAAATCTTGTTTAAAATGAGTAAAATTGGAGAGACTAGACTTACTGCTTGTTGCTGAAGTCGCAGGCTGACTAGTATGTGTACTTCATAGTGTCATTACAATGACATTGTATTGGGTGTAATGTTTGCTTTGGATGCAAGTACTTTAAAGTAAGACTTATTCCTTTATTTTAAAAGTATCCTGTTTTTCTGTGAAAAATTATTAGCATTGGCTCTTCACAAGGAAAAAAAAAGAAAAATCCCTGAAGCCTTAAAGCTACTTAGGATGGCACCTGGTTTAGTCTAATAACTTATAGCAGCTTTTTCTACTGCAACAATGATCCTCTGGGATGTGAGTATTTTTTATGCCTGATTTTGGACATCAAATGTTGTTGTTTATTTTATTAATCTGTTCTTCTAGATAAATTGCAAAATCATTGCATAAGATTGAAATAGTATTATCAAATTTTAGTTGACTCTTTTTAAAAAACAGTCCTCCTAGAATGGGTGTGAAATGACATCTAAAACTAACTTTCCATGTCTGTATTTGCTCAGTTAAAGTTAGGAGAGATTGGATGCCCTTCTTTCGCCTTCCTTGTTACCTCAAGTTTATTTGAATGAAATGAGCCTAGGAGATCTTTGTCTTCTTCTTTTTTAATCACACATTTTACGGAAAGTCAGTTCACATTTCTATCTTATTTTGATGTAATTTACTATTTCAGTCTTTACTACCTCTGTCATGTATGTTGACAGTTCATTACTGATCTTAGGTTAGGGGCTGACCTGATTTTAAGGAGCTATGCAGAGAAGGACCTGGATGTCCTGGTGAACAACAGGTTAACCATGAGCCAGCGGTATGCTCTTGTGGCCAAGAAGGCCACTGGTATCCACTGGTATCCTTGGCTGTATTAAAAAGAGCATGGCCAGCAGGACAAGGAAGGTGATCCTCTACCTCTGCTCTGCCCTGGTGAGGCCACATCTGGAATACAGTGTTCAATTGTGAGCTCTCCAGTTCAAGAAAGGCAGAGAACTACAGGAGAGAATTCAGCGAAGGGCCATGATGATGATTAGGGGCCTGGAGAATTTCTTGTATGAGGAATGACTGACAGACCTGGGACTGCTCAGCCTGGAGAAGAGAAGACTGAGAGGGGATCTTAACAATGCTTACAAATACCCAAAGGGCAGGCATGAAGTGGATGAGGCAAGGCTTTATTACCAGTGCCCAATGGCAGAACAAGGGGCAATAGGTACAAACTGGAACACAGAAAGTTCCATACAAACATGAGGAAAAACTTCTTTGCTGTGTGGGGGACAGGGCACTGGAACAGGCTGCCCAGAGAGGTTGTGGAATCTCCTTTTCTGGAGATATTCAAAACCTACCTGGATACTTTCCTGAGTAACCTTCTGTAAGGAAAGTGCTTTAGCAGGTGTTTGTACTAGGTGCCCTCCAGGGGTCCCTTCCAATCTTTATGATTATGTGATTCTGTGAGACTTTTATCCAGGAGCCAGTGGTGGACTTGTCATTCCTGATGACTAATGAACTACAGCTTGATTCTTTTCAAATTTTGCACTGTCTGGTAAAATAAAGAAAGATCACATTTGCTATCAAATTGTTAAATCAAGTGAATCAAAATTTTACAATTAAAGAAACATTCCTCATTTCATTACTGCATTGTTTGAAGTTGAAGAGGCATTTGATCACTGTAACTTAGAAATGGATTTTAGCTACACTGATAAAATAAAAATAGAATATTCATATAACAACCTTCACAAGGTCCTTTTCAAAATTATATAATGCGTGTACAAGCTGAGCATTGGTAAAGTGCTAAGGTTTAAACAATCAAGCCTTCAGCAATCAGCATAGTAAAGTCAAATGTTTACTTTCAGACACAACTTCTAAAAATGGCACTACTTTGGCATTAAAAGTCTAAATGCTAGACTATGTGAACACTAAACATTTCTTGCCTCAGTTGTACACAGGGATTGAAATTTCACAGTTTGAAAACATTTAAAAGCTTGGCTTTTCTTTGTTTCCAGTGCAGAGCATGCTTCAAAGAGCATCTTCATATATGTATGTTTTGCTTTTCAGTGATATATGTGTGATAAGCATCAAACTGTACTGAGCCCTGTACGCACATGCAGAAGATACAATTACACTGATCTGTAAAAACATGTCTTAAGACATTTTTTGCACTAAAAGTATGTTGTTTGTTGTTGTTCCTTTATAAATTTCTAATTAAAATATTATGTAAAAATATCCCATTATGTAGTATATGAATGAAGAAATACAATTTTCTAAACTTTTGCTTAAGAACTTAGTTAATTTTATGCATTTTTAATAAGAAATAAAATGATTAGAATAAAATGACTAATGTTCAGTTTATCGAACTGAATTGTTTTATGACCCATAAACACAAATTGCTTTGAAATACTGAATTTTAGTACTGGTTGAAGAAGAAATAATGCTTGTTCCCTTGTAGGTGAGATCTTGAATCCATTGCAAGCAGAGGAAATGTTGCGAGGAACTTCATTTGGGCCACACAGCAGGTAGCTGCATTTCAGCGTCTGAAGCAAAGGTTAGGTAAGGATGAAAAAATTTTATGCATGCTGAATCCTAACTAAGGGAAGTGCATGAGGTTCAAGTTTCAGAAATATTGAGAACTCACACAGAATAGTTTTGAATACTCAGATTTCCAGTTATTGAGGATATGAATATTTGTGACATTTGGTAATACTGGAACCTTACCTTACTGTCCATTCTGCAACACAGTTATTGTTACGGAGAAACATTTTTCACGTGATTGAGTTTTCACATTAGCACTATTGCATTCATTATTCAGATCTGTGAAGATGTACAGTATATATACATATACACCATCTCTGTATAGAAAAGTGTAACACATTCCTATGAGAAACACTGTGCTATACTGGATGACTCTCTATTCTAGGAAATACTAGTCTTTTTCTATGAGCATATAAAATACAAGACAATTTGCCACAAATGTTATAAGCTGAGAATTTACTTGCATAATGCAGATATAAGATAAAGATAAATTTTAAATATAAATGAAGCAGAACTCTCAAGCCTCATGACAGGGTTGAATATAGGCTTAGTAATGGACCTGATAGTCTTGGGGCAGTCTACCTGCAATAAAGAATAAAATATATTTGGTATTTTGATTAAAGTCTTTTTGATAAAAACTGAGGTACTGCAGTTCTGGAAAGCTATGTTTTATTCTTTACTTTACTAGTCCAAGCGGTAAAAAGTATTATTAGAATTTAAATGGAGAATCTCTATGTAAAAGAAAAACTGTTTCAGTGCTATTGCCATTTTGGAAAGCAACTGTTTAAGTAAGACGGAGCTTGTGAATGAGTTTCAAGAGAAAAACATTTTTTTTTAATGCTATATGTTTCAAAGGTTAGGATAGTTGAAAGACTGATAGGATATTCAATCCACCCCATTTCTGCCCATCTCTGTAATTGTGCTTAGTACTCAGTGCTTAATGTTTTGGAAAAATACCAGCACTGACTAGCTTCTCTCACCCTGCATAAAACGAGATGAGAAAGTTTTCAAGAAAGTAATGGTTGTGTCCAATCTTTTTTTTGATCTTTTCACATTTCACAAGTAGCGTAATCTGGCACTAAATCTCCTTGATCCAGTTTTTCAAATCCCATGAATTTCAGGACTGATAAAATTCCTAGGAAGAAACATTATCTTCTATATTTTAATGGAAAAGAAACGACAGCATTTCAGGCTAACTGTACTTTTTGGTCTGAAAAAGAATCAGCCATTAAACAAAAAAATTGTTCTACATATTCTGAACTGTACATCTTAAAATATTGCATTGGGCACTATTGTAGTTTATTTCAATGAAGTAAAATGATAAATTTCAATTTATTTCTGTGAAATACTTTAAGAAAGTAGTTTCTTAACACAATCTACCTGTTTTACTAAATATGTTTGCCAAACCTCTTGAACTCTTTCGATATTTAGTAAATTCCAGAACACCTTTAAACACTCATTAATTGCTTTTAATCAATGCATAAGTCAAATTCTCTCTATTTGGCCATCTCTATGTAAAGTAGTAATGGGGGTTGCTGTTACTGTATATTGTCTGTTCAGCCCCAGAAACATATATAAAGACAGGATTTTTTTTTTTCTCNAAAAAGTACTTGCAAGAAAATCTGTAATCAGCAGTAGCATATAGTGTGCCAGAAGGATTAAAATTAAAAGATAGTACAAGTGTGGAAGTATAAAATGCAGGAATTTCAGGAAATATAGTTATAGAAGTCTAATGAGACTAACCTAAAACATTTCATTGTTCTTTTTGGAAAACAAAGCTGAGAGAATGAATAATCCCTTTCTGTAGAAAGGTTAACTGCTGGGAGGAAGAATCAACACTTAAGTTATGGATTGATGTTGGTATAGAGCCAGATGAATATAAACAGGCAGTGAATACATTTGGTCTTAAAAATGGGATAATTCTTCTCTCCTGAACAGCTGAAGTAATAGGAGTAGACAACCTAACTACATTGAAAATTTAGCTTGATTACAGTTCCCCATGTCAGAAAAGTACTTAGGGTCCCATATACCTCTTTGTTCATATGTTGCTAACAATTTTTTTAAGAAGGTGTCTGATTTTTGTTATTTTGTTCCATGTAAGATATCTTTTTAAGCAGTGAAGCAAAAAGGAAAGGCACTTGGGTTGACATAGTTAGCTCATGTCTTAGATAAACTATATTTTAGATAAGATGCTCAGAAATGAGCAGATCTGCACCAATAACAGGAGAGTCCAAGCAATGCAAACAAATAATGGATCAAGAACTGGCCAGTCCCATTCACACCTCTTCGGCTACCTGGGAGTTCAAGTTCTACTGTCTTGATTCCCTAGATAGTGAAAGGCAAACTCACTAGTTGGGCAATCTAGAAAAAAGTCCAAGTGGGAGGACAATGAACCAGAACAGTGAAGGACCTCTACAAGGCCCCTTTTCCTGTTAGGGACTACACAGGAAATGCAGGTGACCTTAAATTTAAAATTTTTAGCTGAGTCCTATTCTTATGTCAAACTCTGACTTTGAACATGAGTCATTCCTTTGTGAGCACTTTCAGTTGTCTCAGTTTCTTAGCAAAAGAAGAAATGGTCAGATCTGTGTTATAAAATATTCTTGGATCAATATCACTGGGAGAAGGCAGGGCAGGACCTCCCCAGCCAGGCAGATCCCTCTCTGCCTGCCCCATGACCAGCGCACACTGTTCCTGTCCTCACAGTGCCCTGACACTGTCAATGTTTTGGCACTGATTTAATCCCCCCTCTTGGGTCCTTTCTACTCCTGGCATTTATTTTTCCTTTTCCGTTCTTCTTATGCCCTTGCTGAATCAGACTGCCCTTTTCCTGGTGCTGAAATGCAGCAAAGCAGCCCAAAGGCTGTGAACTTCTGGCCACAGATTCAGAAGCCACAACAGAGGTTGAGGCAACAAAATGACTCAAAGACTCTGACTCAAATGAAGCACATTAATAATAATAATAATAATAATATGTCCCATAGGATTTCTGATGAATTAGTTTTTTACCAGATGACAACACAATTGTTGTGGTTTGGTGATTTTTCTTTTGTGATCAGTATTCCACATCAGAACATCATGTGAACCAGTAGGATTTAAAGAGTTAATGTTCTGGTTCCGTTTACTGCCCCTTATGGGCATGTGGAGTATCCTGACGGGAGGAGAGGTGCGGCTTCCCTGAGGAGGACTTGGCGCGAAGAGGAAGCGGGGGTGGAGCTCCGGACCGGACCGAGCGCCTGGCTTCCCCCGCTGCCCGGCTCAGCCTTCTCAGCTCGCCGCGGAGNTCACTGCCTTTCCTGTCTTTCTTTCACAGTCACAACAGTAAAGAGAGCAGAAGAGTAGTCCTTCCCCACAACTCTCCTGATACCAAGTTTAGTAACCTATCATGACAAACACTGTACAGAATATTTTGATATATTAAAACATGATAAAATAGGATTAAATAAATTTTAAAGAGCTTTTCTTGAGGACACATTTTTTCATTTCAATATATCTATCTTCTTTTTAAATGCCTGAGGTGTAAAGACCCTTATATCTATGACCTAAATGAAGTATAAGAATAACCTTTCAAAGGGACATCCCATGTGTAATTTTTCATGATATGTAACTCAATTTCATTGTAGCTGTGGATACTTATGATGGTTGCATGATATATTCTTCCCATATTTATTGTAACTATTTTTCCACTGAAATCTGGTATCAGACCCCTGCAGTAGGATAGTACAGTGTAATCAGAAGTAATCATGTCTTTCCCATCAGAACTGTCTGTCCCAATGTTCCCAAGGGTGTCTAAAAAGCCACTTAATCACTAGCTGTAATATGTTTGTTGGCAATTTCATTTTTTGTTTCACCTTGAGAGCTGCAGTGAGGTCAAGTCTCGTGAGTGCAATTTTATACTTTACTATGATAACTTAGATACTACCTTGAATATTTTCAACTTGCATACAAAAAAGGTCAGTGTGAGCTGTAAATATGTTGCTGAACCAGTGCTTTGACTCTGGCCTTCTTTTCTGATAGCTCTAGTAATTTTAAATAAATTTTAAGTTAGATCCGAAAGAGGATTTAGCATTAAAGCAGAATAGAGTAAAACTAAGCTCCCTAAATTCAGAACTGCAGGGCTGAAAAATGTTGTTTGCCTTCTGCTTAGCATTGGATGTTTCATGAATAATGTTCTTCTCATGGCCATGGCTTTTCAAGGCTGAGAAAATGACTGACAAGGTGTTTTTTTTATTTTTTACTTTTTTTTTTTTTTTTTACGTGTGTGTGAGAGTTGTTATCATCATCATCATTTAGGGATTAAGGGCTTTCCACAGTACTCCCTCACGAGCCAGCAGCTGTTGCTAGGGTATACCATATGCACTTCAGCATGCCAGGACACCACTTTGTGTCAGAGCTCAGGCAGATGGAGATGTATTTGGCCAAAATACCTAAATTCATCTTGAGACATGCCATACTGGGCTGGAAACTACTTGTGAAGGAGAAATTCCACTTGAAGGTAAAGACAAGATGGGGAATTTCACTGATCAGGCTTGTTTCAGTGCAACATATATGAAACAAATACTAAAAAAATATCACAATAGTCCAAGGAGTTGGACTCCTAGTTTTGACTATGTTTTTATGACAAAGCCACTCCACATTTTGAAATTAGCATTTATTTTTTTTAACAAGTCATGAATTTGTGAATGTTTTTGGATTTCTGGAAACTGCATTAGTGGTGGGTAGCAAAATCATAGTTCACTGACATGGTAGTGCTAGGAGATACCTGAGCAGAAAGATTTTGTTCTATTGTTTTAGAAGAGACAAGAAGAGGATGAATGTGATATCTCCTGGATAAAGAACTGGAAGCCAAGACTACTGCTTGGCATCAGAAAATCATGGAAGAAAATTCACTTTTCGAAAAGCTCCTGTGCCATGCTACAAGGCACTTGGCACTGGCTCTGGTCAGTAACCAGCCAGTGAGTATTAATGAAGTTCCAGTTCAGTGGGATCTCTCTTATCTTCCTGTGATCCTAGAGAGACTGTCATAGCACTGGCCACAGTCAAGCTGTGGTCATTTTGCACTTTGATTTTTAGGAAAATCTTATATTATGATACAGAAATCTACCTCATGCTTTTGGCTCACAGCTGTAGGCCACAAGAGCTAGCTTACCTAACAATGAGCATCTGAAAGTTAGTCATCTACTCTGAGGTAGTGTTTTCAACTACTCCTACACTGAATGGAGAATAAAGCATTCAATAAATATAATTTTAAAATTACTATGCCAGATAGATAGGATGACTTTCCAGGTTGGAAGCACTTTCTTCTCTTTCTTTCCCTTAACTAGAGAGGAAGCAAAGACAAAAGGATTCTCATCTTTTAAACAGCTAAAGCTAGATGAGACTTCCACCACTGATAACTGAAGACAGATTGTCTAACGTAGATCTTCTGGAAAGAACATTGTGTACTTGTATCTCAGCTTTCCTTGAATACTCTAGCAACGGAATATATTTTTTAATTATCTGTTTTCTCTTCTACTCATATATTTATAATAATTTGTTTTTTAAAAATATATTTGTTTATTGCTACTGAATTGCCATCAGGGGAGACAGTTGCTCACAGTTATATTTACATTGTTCTAACAGTGCCTATAATCCCTGAGACAGAAAAGCTCTGCCATAAAATGTATGAAGCTAATTTATTAGCAAGGGATTAGATTGACAGCTGGTAAGCTAACACTTCAGTAAATCTTTTAACAGAGTTTCAAGATTTTCAAATTGAAAGTTGTATATTTTATTAGATCCTGATAAAATACTGTTTTAATATTTCATAATAAAATAAAGTACAATAATGGCACTACGCCTGTTGTATACTGAATAATCTTACAAGTTGCTTTGCAAGAACTTGTAAAATGGCAAGAAGCATTTAACAGAGCAGATCTGGTGCACTGTAGATTGTTGCAGTCAACGAGTGTTGACCTGCAAAACACAGTATACAAAGATTCATGTGGTTGATCTCTCCTTTAGGGAGCTTGGATTAGATCAGTGAGCCGAAGCCATGGGATAATGTAAATTAAAACAAACAAGCAATTTACTCCTTTCTGTAAAATAATTTACAATAGACAAAATCATAATTTTATTTTATTTTCCCTGGTTGTGTTAGTTTTTCATTTTTCTCCTTTCTAAAATGGAGCACAGGATTTTAATTTGTTGTTGCTAAGAGTTCTTAGCAAGTATGATGAACTGTCTCATCTCACTCGGTGGGTTACAAGGGAGGTGAATCTTTTTTATTTGCTCTGAGTGAGGGATTTCCCTAGTCTGCAGGGCTGTACAGCAGCAGGGTCACCATGACTCAGCCACTGCAATGATCTAGGGAAAACAACAAGATTAAACAATCAAGCAACTTATTCAATATACTAGCCTCAATATTCTACAACAGTAAGAGCTGCATGAAACCACAAGTTGGACAGAGCTGACAACAGTAAAAAAACACATAAAACAGAAAAAAAAAAAGAAAAAAAAAGTGAAACAGCAAAAAAAACCCACATAAAACAGCAAAGCCAGGCAAATTTGGTAACAGCAAAAGTCAAACATAACAGCAAGGCTTGATAAATCTAATTATTACTACCTATCCTCAGATAAAGTAGAGAAAGAAAGAGGAAAACAAAGAAAAAGAGGTATATGTATACATATATATATGTTCTCATTGCCCAAGGATCCAGCATCTGCCCAGGATCTCAGACCATTCCTTGGTCTGAGAATGGAGAGTCAACCTGGAGCCTCTCTGAACAGGTGCTTTTATAGAGTCAGCATCTCCGGGTTCTTAAGGGGTGGTACCATTATTCACAGGTGCTACTTAGGTCCAAGAATTTTCACGAAATGGGTAGAGGGCATTCATCATCAGTCTCACTTCCGTTCTTGGAAAAGTAATGGAACAACTTTTTCTGGATACCCTCACCAGAAATTGGAAAAGAAAAAGGTTAACAGGAGTAGTCAACATGGATGCACCAAGGGGAAATCATGCTTGACCAACCTGGTAACCTTCTATGATGTCATCACTGGCTGGGTAGATGTGCGGAGAACAGTAGATGTTGTGTACCTTGACTTCAGCAAGGTGTTTGACACTGACTCCCATAACACCCTTGCTATGAAACTTAGAAAGTGTGGGATAGATGAGTGAACGGTAAGGTGGACTGAGAATGGCTGACTGGCAGAGCTCAGAGGGTTTTCATCAGCAACAGAGAATCCGGCTGGAGGCCTGTACTTAGTGGTATTCCCCAGTGGTCGGTGCTGGGTTTGATCTTGCTTCATATCTTCATCAACAACCTGGATGAAGGGATAGAGTCCACCCTCAGCAAGTTTGCTGATATGGAGCTGGGAGAAATGGCTGACACACCAGAAGACAGCGCTACCATTCAACAAGACCTGGACAGAATGGAGAGTTGGGCAGGGTGGAACCTGATGAGATTTAACAAGAGCAAGTGTAGAGTCTTGCAATTGGGAAGGAATAACCACATGCATCAGTATAAGTTAGGAGATGACATACTGGAGAAGATTTTTGCAGAGAAGGACCTAGGGGTCCTGGTGGACAACAGGTTAGCCATGAGCGAGTAGTGTGCCCTTGTCACCAAGAAGGCCAAGGGTATCCTGGGGTGCATTAAAAAGAGTGTGGTCAGTAGGTCAAAAGATGTGATTCTCCTCGTCTACTCTGCCCTGGTGAGTCAACATTTAGAATACTGTGTCCAACCCGGGGTTCCCAAATTCAAAAAGACAGGGAACTCCTAGAAGGAGTCCAATGGAGAGCCACAAAGATGATAAAGGGCCTGGAGCATATTCTTTATGAGGAAAGAAACCTAAGTCTGCTCAGCCTGGAGAAAAGAAGACAGAGAGAAGATCTGATAAATGTTTATAAATATCTAAAGGGAGATGGGAAGCAAGTGGATGAGACTAGGCTCTTCTTGGTGGTGTGTAGTGATAAGACAAGGAGTAATGGCCTAGAACTTGAACATAGGAAGTTCCGTACTAACATGCGGAAGAAATTCTTTACAGTAAGGGTGATGGAGCACTGGGACAGGTTGCCCAGAGAGGTTGTGGAGTCTCCTTCTCTGGAGATATTCAAGACCCCTCTAGACACCTAACTGTGTGACCTATTGTTGGGCACCCACTTTAGCAGGGGGATTGGACTCGATGATCTCTTGAGGCCCATTCCAACCTCTGCAACTGTGATTCTGTGATCCTGTGATTCTTGAGGGTCTCAGGTGGCGCAACTCCATACCGTGCCTGACCTTTATTTGACTTTGTCTCTAGGTGTGCTTTGTTGGAGAATTGGGGTTACATAAACTGGCCTCAGCCTTTGATAAGGTCCACTAATCACAGCACCTTCCTCACCACAGATCCTGGGCTGTGGTTAGTGTTCTGGAACAAGTCCCTACAGGTTCCACATGCATATCCTTTGACAAGTCCTTGACACATAAGACTGCAGTTTTTCATGTTCCTTCCCACTCCATCTTTTTAGAGATGTGGTAAACAAATGTATTACACGAGTCATAAAAGGGAGATTGACCTTAGCATGCTTTATCATGTTGCCCCAGTCAACCAAAGAAGATACCTTTTGTGATCATGACTTTCTTTAATCAAATGCATCACAAATATTTCAATGATTGGAAAAAAAAACCAGCCTCAAAAATGACTATTTTATAGTGGACTTTCTTCTACACATGATCACATGTGTGTGATCACACAGTATATCTCACCTTCATTCCATGTCTGCTATCCTATCCTCTATAACTGTGGAAGTTAATGTGCACTTTAGTTCTGGATGTAATGATTTAGTTCTGGAGAGTAGTGACTTTTTCTCCCTTTTTTTTTTTTTAAACCTGATTTCACCTGCATATTTTGACTGACACAGTGATGATTTTGTTAATTTTTCATGGTAAGACACCAACTTAATGTCAGGCCCAATGACATCCCTGCAATTCAAGTCACAGGCAAGACAAATAGCTATTGACGATTTGGAATTTAGTAGGGTTTTTTGTTTGTATGTTTTATTTATTTTTAACAAACATCATGATACAAAGATATGGTAACTAATTATTTTCCGTGGACATTCAGAAGGTGTTTTGTTGTGCAGCACCTCAGCACTACACATTGACAAATACTTCCATTTTGACTATTAACCAATCTAGTTATGTAACTCTTGTCTTGACCACTAGCAGCCACCCTGATTGATTCTTCTCAGTAATGACCCCACCTAGAAAGTCTGAAGCTCTGAAGATTTTCTTTCCTTTTTTTCATATTTACCTTTTTCTTTTTTTTCTCTTTCCATTTTCTCTTTTCCATTTTTTTCTCTTCTATTGTATCTCCTATTTCTTCTCTATTTTCCTTTTTTTTTTTTTCTGTTTTCTCATTTTTTCTTTCCTTTCACTTTTTTTTTTTTTTTGTACTTTTATGCTTGTCTCTTTTTCACATCATTTAACTTTGATTTTTTTCTTCTGTTTATTTTCTCTGCCCAGCTCTTTATTCCTGGCTTGTGTTCCTAATAACTGAATAACTGCCATGTCTTTTCCTTTCCTGAATTTGGCTCTTGACTTTCATTAGGAAATCAGGTGTCAGTTTTTGACCTGTGACTTGCCTTCTACCAGTGCTGGCCACTAGCAGAACTATTCATGCATTTAGTCCTACCAAGCAGATGTCTAGAAGCTACAACCCAGAAAGAAGAGCATGGATCATTTAGCTAATCAGAAATTGCTTTCACTGTCATTTGTATTAAGTTGGAATATCCTCACAAATTATTTCAGTGTCCATTCCAGCATATCTTTTCTGCTCACCTTTCTCTTTTAACTGTCTCTTCTTAGTATCAGTTTTACAAATGTTTACCAGGTCCCTACTGTGCCAGTGAATTATTTGTGGCAGAATTACTCAGCTGCTGTTTGCTTTCAACTGGGCTCCATTCCAGATACGTGAAAATGTGTTCCTTTGAAGAAATAATGATTTGGGATCTTTTTCTGGCCATCTTGTTTGAACTATTGGCCATTTATTTTCTCTTGATTTCCAGATAAATCTAACACATAGCTAAGGTAAGCAATTGGAACTGAAGCTTAATATTAAGAGAATATGAGCCAACACTAACACAGAGGAAGATGCTACCTCTGCAATGTTTATACTTTGGTGGTACACTCTGATTACAAACTCTCACCTAATCCAACTGTGAGTGGCCAGTCCAGAAGGTACCCAGCATGCTTCAACTCCCTATCAGTTCCAGAATAGAATAAGTACATTCTGTTTACCTTTAGTAATGTGAATGGATCTATTCCACAAGTTCAGTGCACAGGGTGCAGAAAGACATAAAGTTTTAAGTTAAACCATGCTTACCATTCATTGTAAAACCCTTTTTGATGTATCCTCCTTATCTTTTGAACAATGACAGCAGGGTTCATAATTTACCATGCTGACAAAGATTAAAAATATTATACTAAGTTGTTTTCATTTGACACTGTAGTCAAGGTTCTTCAAAAATCAGTCTTATCTGCAAAACACTGTTATTTCTTTAACATACTATTTGTCTTCTAGGCCACATCCAGTCTCCAGTATTTGAAAATGGAATGCATTTTGTTAATTGGTTGGTCATACTATTATCTTCTTCTGAAAATGATGATAATTTTTCTTTGACAATTAACGTAGTTTTGTTAGTACAATATACTGTATATAGCATATACTCCAAGTGAGGTGATGACAGGAGTCCTTAGTTGCATCTCCATTAACAGTTTCTTTCAGAATAGTCCTGCAGAATTTTAAACCTTTTGGTTTAAAATGAATCCCCAAATTCTCTATTTATCTATGTACCACGTGGCAATTTTGTTTCCAAGGTGTTTTTTGTTAACAAAACCTACGTTTATTCTGGAGACATTTAAGCTACAATGTGTACTCATGTTTTAATTTCCTCCTTTTTTGTTTTGCAAATTACATGCGAATTATATAAAAATAAAAAGGAAATAAATAGTAAGTCCAGGAGTGTAATTTATGCTGATTATTCCCTTCCTGACAAATAAGGAAGAAAGGACTCTGCTATTTACAGGTTGAATTTCTTCATTTCTTTTCAGCGCTTCACCATACTGTTCTTTGTCTTTCTTTCAACAGCTCCAGCTTCCAGGTGGAGTTGCAATTATAGATAGCTTTGATGTTTTGTAGCTCTCTAGTCATGCACAGCAGATAAACAGATCAGTTTCTCAATAATCTCCATGTTCTGTCAAAGGCCATGCTACTAATCTGATTGTAACATCAAAAATATCCCCAGATTTATAAAATCTGCAGCATATATTCCAATGCAATACCTCATGCAAATTGTTCATGACAGCAAGTAGGAGAAAGAATTTTGAGTATCTCCTCTCAAAACTTGTTCTTTCCTTTTCCATAAATTTTGAGTACATGTAGCGATTGAGCATCCATTATCTTATTTTTATACCTTTTTACTGTATCGTATGTGCACCACGATTATTTTTCTGTGGGGTGGAGTCAGTGTGAATCATATTGCTCAGGTTGGAAAAGACCTTAAAGATCAATATAGCAGTGGTTATGATTTCATACTGATTTCATCATAACTGTGGTTATGATTTCTGTGCCTTCATCAGTCTGATATTAACTGTCACTCAGATCATCATACCTGGAAAAGATTGTTTAATTTCTGAAGTATTCTTGAATTTCTTTTCAAGTTATATTTTTTCCAGCTAGATTCTAACCTGTCCTTTGGTATTCCATTAGTAAAAACTAGAGGGACTTTCTTATAGTACACATATGCCTGGTGGTCAGCTCCATGTAGTGTTTGTTTTCATAGAATCATAGAATCACAAAGTTGGAAATGACCTGCAAGATCATCTAGTCCAACTGTCCCCCCATTATCATTGCTACCACAAGCTCAAAAACCATATCTTGTAGCTCCTCATCCAGACTCCCCTTGAACACTGCCAGGAACGGTGACTCCACCACCTCCCTGGGCAGCCATTCCAGTGCCTGACCACTCTCTGAGAGAAAAAGTTTCTCCTTATGTCTAATCTAAACCTCCTCTGGTACAACTTGTGGCCATTTCCACAGGTCCTGTTTGTTGCCTGGGAGAAGAGGCCAAACCCCTCCTCATCACAACCTCCCTTCAGGAAGTTGTAGAGTGCAATGAGGTCTCCCCTGAGCCTCCTCTTCTTCAGACTAAACAATCCCAGCTCCCTCAGCCGCTCCTCATAAGACTTGTTCTCCAGACCCCTCACCGGTTTCATTGCCCTTCTCTGGACACACTCCAGGGCCTCAATGTCTTTCTTGTAGTGAGGGATCCAAAACTGAACACAATACTCAAGGTGCGGCCTCATCAGCACTGAGTACAGGGGGATAATTACCTCCCTGCTCCTGCTGGCCACACTATTTCTAAGGCAGGCCAGGATGCCATTTGGCCCTCCTGGCCACCTGGGCACACTGTCAGCTCACGTTCAGCTGAGCATCAACCAACACTCCCAGGTCCCTTTCCTCTTCACAGTCATCCAGCCACTCAACCCAAAGCCTGTGTGGGGTTATTGTGGCCAAAGTGCAGGACCCGGCACTTGGCCTACTTGAACCTCATCCCATTCACCTCAGCCCAGCAATTCAGCTTATCTAGATCCCTCTGAAGGGCCTCCCTACCCTCAGGCAGATAGACACCACCTCCCAACTTGGTGTCATCTGCAAACTTACTGAGGGTACACTCAATCCCCTCATCTAGGTCATTAATAAAGATATTAAACAAGATGGGCTCCAGTACCAACCTCTGAGGGACACCACTTGAAATGGGTCGCAAGCTGGACTTAACTCCATTAACCACTACCCATTGGGCATGGCCCTCTAGCCAGTTCCTTTCCCAAAGAAGGGTATACCTGTCCTGGCCATGGGCAGCCAGTTTCCCTAGGAGAATACTGTGAGAGACCACATCAAAGGCTTTGCTGAAGTCTAGGTAGACTACATCAACAGCCTTTTGCTGTTTCTGAAACTGATAATTTAGTTCAGTAAGTGTAATCAAATATATTCCTTAATAATTTAAAAACAAAAATTTGAAAAGTTTAAAATATACTAAAAAAGAAAAGAAAGTGGCTGACTTGGTTCCCCTAGATTCTCTTTGATAGGAGGAAAAAAGTTGTGTGCCAAATCACAGTTGCACTATACAATCTATAACATTCATATATACAGAAGATAAGATGGAATTCCTAATGGGTTCTCTACTTTGGTCTAATCAAAATGTTCCTTGGAGTTATGACCACTGCTTTGCACAGAACTTGTTTAGAAATCTCCAAAGAGTAAAGTGAACCATATTGGTTTTGGGTTGTTTGTTCTTCCTTTGGGGTTTTTTTTATGTGCAGCTTTTGCTGGTTTTTGTTTTTGTTTTGTTTTTTTTTTTTGCTTTAATACCATTGTTCCTGAAGTTCAGACAGTGGTTAAAATGCCATATCTGACGAGTGCTTACAAGTGGCTATTCATCTTTCTACTCTATTTCACTCTATAGTAAAAAGACAAGAAAGAAAAAAGGGAAGAAAAAAATGTTTAAAAATAGAAGCTTACTTTTGTCAAAAAACTGCTGGAAGTCATGTATTTCAGGAGTTGTTGCAAGGAATAAGCTATCTGATAGGAGTGATGATGCAATGACTTAAAAGGGAGAACAGATCATGAAAAGGAGGAAAAAAGAAAGAGGATCAGGCAAAAGAATGACATTATGAATTGAAAGTTTCTGCTTGCGTGGCTTTGCATCTTCTTGTGAGGTTAGCAAAAGGAAACCACTGGTTTAAGCAGCAATGTTTTAGAGTTGAAATGAAATGCAGAATTGAAGGACAAGATGAATAGTTTATAGGTAGCCTTTACTGTTTCAAAATATCTGTAGATGTTTTAACACACTGGCATTTGTTACTACAGAGCAACATTACAGTTGTTTATGTCTTCTGGTTGCCATAAGTACAGACCATTTTCCCCCTGTTTCCTAACTGTGTTAATATTCATTAGCAATGCCCAAATTCACCATTTCACTTCTTGTTCTAGATTGCCCAAAAGGAAACAGCCTACAACCACTTCAGGCCTTAGAATGAAAGTGAATTTTCTCATATACTTATTAACCTGTTTAAATGAAAGTTACTTTTATCAGCCATCTTCTCCAGAAACAAATCAAAGCATATTAACAAACAATACTCCTACTGCAGAATAATGGAAGATCACAACACTTTTAAGCACTGACCAGACCTTAGGTTAAATAGAAGCATTGATTCCAAAGTGTGATATTGGCCCATTAGTGCAGTCATTCAGCAAGGTAATTCTCTCCTAAATCTGATGACTCTTCACAGTAGAAACTGATTTGATGGTGGTAATAATAATAATAAAAATAATAAAAATAATAAAAATAATAATAAAATAATAAAATTAACAGTGTCAAATGAAGCTCAGATGAAAAAGCTATAAATTAAAGATTATTTTCTACTTAAATAACCCTCCTATGTTTCTTAGTATCTTTTTTTGAACTTGAAGAAATGTTCCAGAATCACAGCACTCCAGTAAAACATATTTCATCTGTAAAGAAATCAACGTAATTCTTCATTACCATACAGCCAAATCAGCAAACAGCATCATTCTACACTGAGAAAGTATGACCGTGCAATTTCACAGACAAAGAAGTCTAGATGATTTGTTCAAGATCACACAGAATCTGAGCATCCAGAATTCCTAAGCTCTGCCACAGTACGTTTGTTTTCCCTTCTCTGACACTCTGAATACCTAAAGCAGAAAGGACGTGAAAATACGCTATGAAATAATTCTACTGCATCAGCTGTAGTGGTAGAATAACTACTAGTCAGTGCCTAATGATTTGCCATTTTTCAAAGAAGTGGGTGGGCAGATAAATTGACTGTTTAATTTGATTTACATCACCATGATAAATAAATCTGCCTCAAAATTTTATAATTAATTAACAATCTGTTTCCAGCTTTATTATTCTACTGTGAATCAAGGACTTTTACAAGTACTCATTGTTTGCACCTTCTAAATGCTTAGTAAGATTTTTTCTGTGGACAGTTTGATTCCATATGCAATTTTAGCACTGTTAACAGCCTAAAGACTCATAAAGTGCCTGACCATATGTTCTCTTTCTCTTCAACTTTTAGTACAAAATTCCAAGTATGCATTTTAAAAATATTTTTAGACCCCTAAACAAATGTTGTTGCTATGCTATGAATAGTCAATGAAAACATTTCAACTTTCTTTAAACTGTCTAACATTTCCATAGTGATAAAGAAACCACAGTAAAATAGAAGGAGAAGGGAAGAAAAAGGAAAAGAAACCCATTTTCTTTCACTTATGCCCTACCCTTCCAAACCTCCCCCTCACCTAATTGTCCTAACCACTCCCATACTATGTACAAACCAAGGAGATGCATACATGTCTCTAGTTTAACTGACTGTCCTCTCATACTTTATTTTTATCCTATATATTCTCATCTTTCTCTTTCCTATAAACTATCACGCAGTTAGCCTAATAGTTGGAGTATTTAACTCTTTGTTTTTGAAGCAGTTTGCTCTAAACCTATTAAAACACTATTAATTGTTCCCTGCAAACAGAAGATGATTCCCCAACAACAGACACATGAACATAGGATTGACCCATAATTCCTGCAAAGCAGAAGCAAAATACCTTCAAGAAATATCTTAATTTTTGTCTGCGCAGTCATGAACAAAGTTTTAAGTCTACCTCAGAATCTGACAGGGATGTGCTATAACAGTGCCTAAAACCAGAACTGCCTGTCTGGGGATAGTAATCACAAATCCACACAATCTATGCATATACTTTGATCAAAGCTTTTCATACTATTTGAACAAGAGATCCTTATGTCCTTTAAGGAATTTTAGCAAGGAGCTCATAGTAAAAAAGAATGATTTCAACGAGTGATTATAGGATAACATTGAAGTTAGCTATATCCATTATTTCCTAACCAAGAACAGACTTCTGCAGAAATCTGGTTTGAGTAGAAATACACTGTTTTTACCTCTTATTGTGAAGATTTTGCCAATAGCTTTTTGTTCTTCTCCCCAGATTCATAGTTATCACTACCAAGGCTTTCTTAAGTAACTTCAATTGAAAATATATTGAAGAAAGGAAAGAAATATTTACCTAAGCCTTTACAGGTAAAATGATCAATAAAAAAAAAAAAGTTTCATAAGAGCCCTCTCCATTCTTGACCATTTTGTTTAGAGGAAACTGAAAGAGTTTGGACTGGATGACAGGAAGAGGAAACGAAAGTCTAAAGCTACTAATCACTGATTAATTTTGCTAGTGCTGCTCCTAATTTCTGTAGATATCCAAAGATAGAAGACAATGTAGGAAAATATTTATATTCTGTATATTTATATTTACATAAGCATGTATGTTCTGGGATGTACAGTTCGACTTGTCAGTGTGGCCAGTTTCACAGATCTCATGCTTTTGTTTCTGACCTTATGTCCCCATCCAGTGGCCTATCATTTGCATATTTATTTGCTTTTTTTTTGTTGTTTAATTTTGCTTTGATCATGGTTCTTACCACATATTGATGAATCCTGATTCTGGTTTGAAATACTCCAAACTTCTCTTTATAGAACTTCCATGTCATGAACAATCTACAGGTGGACAGGTTGAAATGCAGACTGTCAGTGGCAAGAAGTAGAGTCGAGCGATGATTCAACAGTCATAAAACATCATTGTGCATAACTGATTCAAAACACGCATGAGCAATTTTACCTCTGTAACAGTTCTGAGTTTCTCAAAAATGAGAAATAGAGGCACAGTAGACGAAATGTTGTTTCAATGTAGTTGATATTGCTTTATAGAAGATAAAATAAGATTTTTTATTTTCTCACCTTTGTGGTTTTTTGGTGGGTTTTTTTAGGATTTTTTTGTTTTCTCACCTTTATGTTTTCTTTGTTTTGAAAAGTACTTTCAGTTCAAAAGTGACTTGAAATAAATCAAATTCCGCATCTTGAAAGATCCAACAGTAACTGAAATGATAAAATTCAGGTGATCCAATAAGCTTGAGAAGCATATGACAGTATACACTACAAGACAAACTTTAAACTTCAGGCTAAATGATTACGCATGATTCATGGTGTTCTGGAAAAAAAAAAACTCGCATCCTGCACAACTCAAGGAAGTACATTAGAAACTTTCTATTTCTCCATATCCACTCCTCTGGAAGAAAAAATGCTGAATCAGGCAAGGATTTGGACAAAAATATTACTAAACTTAAAATGTTTTCTAGAGAATAGGTGTGGTAATTTTCTTTAAATCTATTAAAATATTTGTTAATAAAACATTTTATTTTAAAATGATTAAGAGAAATTGAGAAAACAGCTTTTCACTCTGGGGAAAAAAAATGGATGAAAGGACAACTACAACTTTAAGAATTTTCAAAATACCTTCAGTAATATCTTGGACTTTGATACTTCCAGCAAGATAAATGAGAGCAAACTAACTTTCACATTAAATGATGTCCAGTGAAAGTTGCCAAGATAAGTGAGAGGGAACGTAAAGGAGGCAATTTTGAACAAATCAGGATACCTTTTTTTCAAAGAGATACAAATCTCAGGCTTCCTGCACTTGTTTGTATCCTATTCTTTCTCACCAATCTTGGGCTTAAATGGTGCTTTTAAACATTATATTTAAAATCTAATGTGTTTTTAAAATACCTCTAATTTATGACTATTATTGTAAACTTTTATTATTAGATTTTCATCACCAGGACTTTTGTTAAACTATAATCTATAATCCTGTTAGTTTTGACTATTTTCTGCAGCAGAATTATTTATAGGAATGAGAATGTTCATAGGGATTCAGACTCATTTTTCATTAAGATACAGGAAAGAAGAGTTACAGAATAAAAAGTAAACAATAACAACAAAAAAGTAAACCAAGAAAATAGCTTCTGATAGCAGTGAAGTAACTCCAATGAAAAATTATTATTAAGATAAGCTTCAAATCCTTGATATTTAGCTATCCACAGCATGTGTTTGAAATTAACTAAGGAACAACATGACCAATGATTTCCTTAAACATAAGCACTGCTAAAATGAAATCCAATACATATTTCTTATAGCAATGTAATATCCCATTAACTTTACATTTCTGAGCTGAACAGAATAAAATCCATTCAGCTTCACTAAGGAATTTAAAATAGTGGGGTTTTTTTCCTCACGTGTGGTTACAGTTTTGAAGTGTGCAACTAAAACTTATTCAATTCATAATGAAACAAATTACACGTAGTCTTGTATGGTGACCCTCTACATCAAGAAGAAAATAGTGTAAAGAGCTGTCCTTGAAAAATGGCCACAATTAAGTCAAAAGCTTATGGGTGACAGTTAGAGACTGAAGCAACAAAGGGAGCCATGTGGTTGGGATGTACTACAGGTAAATCAAGTGGAGCCAGTTGATGAAAGCCTTCTTCCTCCAACTACAGGAAGTAACACTACCACAAGCTCTCATCCTGCTGGGGGACTTCAACTGCGCTGACATCTGCTGGAAAAACCGTATAGCTAGTGGTAGGCAATACAGGAGGCTCCTGGAATGCATCAAGAACAACTTCTAGAGCCTAGTAATAGACATCTCCCCCAGGGGGATACAATACTGGACCTGTTACTCACCAACCCAAGTGAACTGATTGGTGACATCAGGATTGGAGGATGCCTGGAATGTGGTGATTATGCAGTGGTGGAGTTCACACTCTTGAGAGATTTGTGAGAGAAAAATTAAAACCAGGATGCTCAATCTAGGAAAGCTCTTCAGGAAGTTATTTAACAAAATCCCCTGGGAATCTGTCCTCAAGGACAAGGGCGAGGAACAGAGCTGGAAGACTAGATGACCTTTAAGGGTTCCTTCTGTAACACAACGGTAAGCACAACAAGGACAGCAGAGCAGCAAGATCCCAGGCCACAGTAAGTTAGGATTCACTCAAACACAATGAGCACAAAAATAAGGGAAAGACATTGCTTACCTTCAGAAGGCCACAGGTGTATAGCAATCCCCAAAGAGAAGGCCTTACCTCCACTGCCACCACATAAATGAGGTCTGGGAAGGGGTGGATCCTGGCTCCACCCATTCCAGTCACTCAGGGGCACTGCAGGTACCTGAACTCCCCTGGGTTGGCCCTGCCTTCCACCAGGTGCTCAGTCACTGTTTCAAGACATGACTGAGCATTTTCACTTCACCTTCCAACACAAATGATTGTATGACTCTATGATTTTATGATATGCTGATAACTACTACTACAGCTGATCAGCAGTCTATGAGAAATACCTACACCCAATGTACTCCACAAGCAAAACAATAGAGATGAACTTTTGTTCAAATTCTTTTTTTTTTCCTGTTTCCTAATGGTTATTCTTAAAGAGACTTGTGCCAGACTAATCTATTTCTCCGATCTTTAAGTAAACCCACCACATGAAATGCTTTGTCCTCTTTTTCATGCAGAAAGTGCAGTTGTGGGATTTTTTTTATTCTTTTCCAGTAGTATTTTTAGAGAGACCAGATGACTAAGCAAACCATTTTCTGTCATTTTTATGGATCATATGATAGAAAGTGTGTTGTGTTCATTTTTTGTCTTTTCTCTTTCCAAGCTACTATTGGAATATTCATTACCGTTTCTCAGTTACTGTATCAGTTAATAGGAAGAACTGTTAAGAGTCTGTGTATGTCAAAGACTGACCACAGTCTAACTTGGACTGCAGCATGTCCTAGTTGTACCAATTACAAGAGAACCGGGTACATTTTTCTTCTTAAACAGCAGAAATTTATATGAATATGACTTATGTGAAAATGAGATTTTACCATGGCTATTTAGTTCCATGTGTTTTGAAATAATCTCAGGCAGTGCTATAAAAGCCAAAAGTAATGGAAATTTCTGTGGGGGAAAAAAAAAACAAAACACAAATTTGTTGTGTATTCCCACTTCTATAGACAGTGTAAAGAAGTGAGAAGGCATGGCTGTATTTGTGCTTCAGCATACAGCTGCCACAGGCTAACAAATATCCACTGAGAAGAGTATGTTGAAATAAATGTACCTGTGCTAATATTTCATCTCAGGAAGGCACTGCATTTTTCTTTTTTCTATTGATGTTTGTTTTACTCAGTCTCACTAGAGAGTTCTGTTACTGTTTTATGTTATGGTTCTTGTGCTTTAGGAAAAAGAACCTAAAGCCAAGGGGGTTAATGTTCTTCTATTGTAGAGCTTTTCTTTTCCTGAATGCATGCATGTAGCTACAAGTAGCAAGAGTATTTATTGCAGTTGACTGTGTTTCTAAAAAACAGATGCCAAGGATGCTTTGAACCCTGCTTCTCACTGTTTTCAGACCACAGACCACCGTGTAAGTTATGAAATCTGTCAAGTAGCAATTTCCCTTCTCAGCTTCGTAATTCCCTTGTTGTGCTTATGCTGAGTAATAAGATCAAGCTAAAATATTAGTACAGATTAACAAGGACATGTAACTTAAATAAACTCAGAGTCATGGATAGGTTCAGCTGTGTGGTTATCTTCAACCTATGGTCTTTTCCATCTGTTGTTTATTTATTTTTCTCTTTTGTGGCATATGATTTTATGTCTTTATCAAATTGTGTGCTTTGATCATTGTTCACTGATTACATACACTTCTCTTGTTTCCTCAGATTGCTTTGTAATCTGTGTAGCTTCCCTTACTTTTGTTTCATTTCTACGGTCATCGGCAAATTTAGATTATGGTTGAAAATCTATCAGCAAGAGAAATTTCTTCAGAAGACTTCAGGTTCTGTATAGCCATCCAAATAGTCAAATTTACAAGGAACACCTGACAAATAGAAGAGCACACTCCTTGAAGAATGAATGCACCACTGGAACTGTCTAGTTTGGTTAGCACCTCCCATTTTATTTGAAGATTCTCTGGTGTAGATGTAATGTGCTCCTGGAAATAATTTAAACTGGCAACGAAACCTTGAGAATCTGACCATCACTGCACAAAAAAAAAAAAAAATCAGTCTTTATATTTTCTTTATTATGACTAGTAAGGACTCTCATGAGCCAAGCTTAGTCCCCGAATGTATGTTTTTCTCCCATGAAAAACACTGACAGAGGAAGGTAGCAAGACAACAAAATGGTGAAAATCACCCTATATGGTAATTTTATTCCTTTAGTCATTAATACTGCAGAGCAAGGCTGGGAACCATTACTCTGTTTCATCCAGTTCTCACCATGAGGCTCAGCAGGCCTGTTCTGACCAGAAGGGGAAATGCCACAAGGAAAATTCAAATGTAGGGTGGTGTATGATAAATTCTGTCAAGGGTTTTACTTTGTTTGATCATCTAATTTATGTCTATACATTAAGATATCTCATGACCAAATGACACTGACAGGCTCATCACCGTGCTGCGTACATCTTGTCTCCCATTGCTCTGCAGCAGATAAAGCCCAGGGAGGCCCAAGCCCAAGAAGAAGGCGGAAACCCCTAAATAGAACCAAGAAGCAAGCTAATAACTGTGCAACAGAGGCAAACAGGCATCTGTCTCTTTAACTGGATCCTGACCTTCTTTGTTTAGCAATGCAAACATATAATAATGCCTTGAACATGGGGTTCACAGGCCACATTAAGATTTGGAAACTAGCTGGCAGCACCTGTTCAAACACAGCCTCAAACCCTGCTTTGGTTTTGCAAAATCTCCCACCTAATTATTTTTATTTGAGCCTACTCTAGCTCCTGTAGCTTATACATGAAAGTCACTTCATTTATCTCCCTGTTCATAGAAAAAAGAGGAAGCCAAAGAGATAATTGTGACTCAGATAATTCTGCTGGAGTGGCACATTTATATTTTTGATTTAATTTTCAGTATTACAATTGAAGTCGTAGCTTCTAAGTAAATCTGATATATTGGTCTTTTCTAACATATTTATTAGCTGACTTACACATTCCACTATCAGTCCCAGGAAAGGACAGATTTTTTGACTTCTAAAATTCTGTGTGAACCTAAAGCTTGTGAGAGAACAAAAGGGGAAAACTTTATCACTCTTATCAGATGGTAGACTGTCCATTTGGCATTCTGCCTGGAAACTTGCAAACTCAATTAAATGCACATATGGTCCATGGCAGGCAGAATCAGTTTTTGCCAACACACATTCCTCTTATGGCACTTCCAAACTGTACCCATGCTAGATAGCTTTTTCCACGTAGGTGATTTTTTCCACTTCTCCAGCAGCAGCAACTCAGCATATTGTATTTTCTGCCCTGGAAGAATACAGGGAAGAATGCCAAGATGAACATCAGTTTGAACTCCACAGGGGTGATTTTGCTATTGAAGAGCTTTTGTTGAGGAAGACAGGTATGGAGATACCTAGATTTAATGAGCAGTGCTGGTAGAATTAATAAATCTTTTCAATACTCCCTGAAGCAGCTGCTCTCTTTTGAAATAATGAGCATATGGTTTCATTATATTTCATTGATTTGATCCCCTTCAGCTAAAGAAATATTTCAGTAGAATGCAAACAACTTACAGAATTTCTGCATATTTCTCACCCTTTTTATTTTTCCTGGCTAAACAGAAAGCTGACTAGCATGTAAAAGGAAGAGCTAGAGGCAGCATTCCGATTCCTTAACAGGGGTTGTATGAGGGGCAATGGGGCCTCTGACAATAATGAGGACCTGTGTGTGCCTTGAAGCTACAGTGCTTGGGGGTTCCCTTTAAGGTTTGACTGTATGGAAGAAACTGTGTGAAAGAAACAAGATCAAGCTGAACTAACCCTACTTATAAGACATAGTCTTTACATAAAAATTTTCTCTACAGGTAGGGGATAGACAGAGAGGAAGGTGAGAATGCATCAAAATGTCTTGTTAAACCAACATGTTCAAACTTCATAGAAAGAAAATTTTGCAGGATAGTTTTAAATTGTCTTTGAGAATAAACCTTTCAAAGCAAAAATTTTTTTTATTTTCTCAGTTGCTGAAGACATCTCCCCACCCAGCTGTTTTGAGGAGAAACTGTATTCAATATTTTATCCACTGTGCACCTTGCTACTAGCATTAGAAAACTGAATTCTGAAGTGAAAGCAAAGTGAAAGTCACCTGCAGTTTTTTTCTATAAGATCTTTCTGGAATCTGATTTCTGGCAGCTGCAAGCTCACAAGCTTTTTGAAGGTGCCAAAATAAATAAGGAAAACTTGCATATGTTTTCATTAGGAAACTGGGTAGATTTGGCAGATCTGGGGTCTCTAGGAAGGGAGCCATTCCAGGAAAAGCTGGTGACTGACAGGGAGGTGCTATACTATGCTTTCTCAATAGTGGGGAAGATGTAGAGCCTGCTTCTGGTTATTTGGCTCTATTCCTTATTCATTGCCATTACAGCATTCCTCAGTATACATACATTTGTACGTTCCTCCTTTATATGCACATATTATGTATGGATATATGTTGGTGTAAATATACATATGCATAGTATATACAGTAGATTTTACAGTTTTTATGAACAGCAAATCACATAATAACAGTTCATAAGATTGCATTTCTTCACCAGAAAAAGCACTGCAATATTGCAGAAAGTACTTCAGTTTTTCCTCTATATTTTTCCTTTAATAAAATCTGATTTTAAGAATCCTCCTGAGATTTACAGTCATTTTCCCATTGTGGTATTTCAGAAGGAAAAATATCCAGTTGTTTTGTAATGTTGTGCTAACTTAATTTTTCATCTATTGCAAAGGCCTAGTGTTGCATCATGTAATTATCAATGATTTGAAGCCAAAGCAAAAGAATTCACTTCCAGATCTTCACCACATTTGAACCAATAAGCTCTAATTGTCCATTCAGGCCTATAAGTTACAAGGTCACGAAGAAATTCACGGTGGCATTTTTCGTACACAAGAATTCAGTGGTTTTTAGCAGAAGCGGTTGTATACTTCAATTTCAAAAAGCGGCCTGTGTTTTGATGGATTGCAAATTGATACTAAGATCAGTCAAAATAATCCTTTTACAGCAAGCAAAATAAACTTGATTATCACAAAAACTGTAACAACTCCATCAAAAAATGTTCAGCCTTTAGACAATTTTAAGGTCAGGGAAGATTAATTTGTTAAATTTCATCTGAAATCACAGCAGATGAACATTTAACAAATTAACAATATGGATTTTTTTTCTGACCACACTGCAATGAATTGAGTAATGTCAATTTGACAAAGAATATAGAGGAATTTCATCTGAAATCACAGCAGATGAACATTTAACAAATTAATCTCCCCTGCCCTTAAAATTTATCAGAAATAAAACATTTTCTATTGAACTAAATTGCAAAACTTGTTTCGGCCTCTGTGGTCCTGCAGAGATTGCAGTGCAGTGATGCCTGCTCTTTATTTCTGGCATGGAAGTAGCAGGGAGACAGATGAATGCAGAGCCTCTCTTTTTGTGGCATAATCCATACATTATTAATTTTTGTTGTTGTTGCTATAAAGCTGTGAAAGAGATGCTGTTCTGAATTGAGCATCACCATTCCGATATGAACAGACGCAGTCCCTGAGCTACCCAGTCAACTAATTAATGCTGCATAATTTAATAAAGGATGGTAATTAGTCAATTTTCCCCATCTTGTTCCCCTCCCTGCTAATGATAACATTATCGAGCTGAGGCAGGGTGTAGTGAGTGTGTCTGTGTGTATAGGGAGATAATTTACAATGAAAGAGGATGAGTAAGCAGATGAAGCTGGAAATGGTTCAGTCTATGATTCTAAAATCTTCTGATTTTGTATTTGGAGAGAACCTCCAGAATGTCAAAGTGTAAGCAGAATAAAAAGCAGCAATGAAACTCATTAAAAGAGGTAGAGGTATTGTTGAGAATAAATAATTTAATATTCCATGCAACTATTTATCAAATATTACTTTACTTTTTTTTATTGTTATTATTATTCCATTTTATTATTAGTTAGGAGGCAAAGGCTGAATATACTTGCAGAAAGAAAGGGAAAGTCTCCTCCACAGACTCTTTCTTCTCTCTCCCTTGTTGCCTCTGAATGGACAATGAATGATGTTAATTACAACAGGATCAAACTCACCACTAGAGATAGTCTCTAGGCATTCTTCAGTAGTCCTGCCATATGGCACAAGCTTCTCTTCATTGAAAGGAAGATGCCAAAAGGTATTGGAAGCAGCAGTGCATTAATCCAGACGTATGAGAACATCTTGGCTCATAAATTCTCTTTTACGTAGAACATTTGAGAGGAGTCTTAGTATTCCTCTATATTCTTTGTCAAATTGACATTACTCAATTCATTGCAGTGTGGTCAGAAAAAAAAATCCATATTGTTAATTTTTTTATTCAGTCAATATTTAAACATTTCTCAGATTGAATTTTTAAAAGTTAAAGATACCAAGCAGTTGAAAACCATATAACAACTGTGCTGCTGGCAAAATCTGAGAACATGAAAATGAACAGTGTTTTCTGAGTTAACAAGATACATCTTTTTAAAACTTACATTCATTACATTATTATCTTGGAATCTGAATAATTGTTTTTAATGTCAGAATTTTTAACTTAATTTAGGTCCTAAATGTCTTATATAGGAAAAGCTGTTAAATAAGTATGGTAAATTAAATTATTCATTAATCATCTACAGACCTTTTTTTTTTAAACAATAATTTCTATTATAAACTCAAGAGTTCTGTTTAAGTGGTGTATTTAAATTTAAGAAATTATGCATGACACTCTTTTTCTTATATTTTCCATGTATATAGGAAAATATTTTCCGGCCATAAAATACTCTGAAACATAAATTAAACTGGTTTCAGTTGCAATTATGTAACATTTTTTTAATCAATTCATACAGCCTAACCTATCACATTCAATCAAATTCTAAATGCTCTTACCCTTCTTTTGAAGTGTGAGCAAGGATACTATACCTCAGTGGACAACGAAATAATATCCTCCCTTATCTGCTGTGGGTTTTTAGAGGCCTTGTCACCTGGGCCCCTTGATTATATTCCTACTAAGCCCACTAAGTACTTGTTTGTGATTAAATAATTACTTCCTATCAGAAATTAAAATTATTCTCTATTTCTTATTTATCTAAATTTGTTTGGCAGGATGATCTGAGTTAGTTAGAATCTGTAAAGTTTTTCTCTTTATTTTTACTGATTATGGAAATTAAGAAAGTAGAAGGCCTCTCCAGATTAGACATTCCTTGTCTGGCATGGCTTTATGGGAAACATATGGATAAGAAAGAAGAAATCATAGAGACTTAGAATAGCTTCAGTTGGAAGGGACCCCAAGGATCATCTAGCCCTCCTTACACAGGCAGGGTCACCAGCCTCCAGATATGGTACTGGACCAGGTTGCCCAGGGCCTCATCCAACCTGGTCTTGAAATATTCAGATGTTTTTTTTCTCTTTGTTAAAACAATACAGACTAAAGATTAAGGATATCTAGCCACCTTCTGCAATTGGGCCAAGAGAAAAAAAGACACTAAAAAAACTAAATTTCCCTTTCCAACCTTATTTCCCACCAGTCTATTAGTATGAGTGCTGCTCCAAAAGTAATGCCTCCTATTTTATTATTTCGTTCCATGACATCAGAGACAGATATTGGTGGTATGGCAATAGAGGTTGAACCTTCCCCCAGTATTCCATTACATTTTGTTGCCGTGTGATCATTCTAAGACTATTCTAAGACTACACAAGTCTCTGGTTTTGTTGAACAAATCTCTTGATATGGCAAATGCTTGAAGTCCCAGGGTAACATAAATCACAGCTCCTTATATTTAGGAAAATAAAACAATTTTTAAAGAAATTTTTAAAAAAGTATATTAGTAATTGCTATGCAGAATTTGGTGAGGATCACCAAGAGTATATATTCGGTGATGTTTAAGAAATGAAAGATATTTAAATTACGTGACAAGAAAGTGACATCTGTGGTTTAATGGTAGTTGGAATAGTATCTTTGTCTACCAGTCACTCTGGATGGGACAGTCAAACTTACAGCATTAGACTAAACAAAGAAATACTAATGCATGTATTCATAGAATCATAGAATGTATTGGGTTGGAAGGGACCTCAAGAATCACTAAGAAGTTCCAACTCCTCTGCCACAGGCATGGTTGCCAGCTGCTAGATCAAGTACATGACCAGAGTGCCCAGGGACCCAGCTAATCTGACCTTAAGGAATAACAGTGTTGATCACCCCATGTTTTACAATGAGAAGAGACCAGGTTAAAGGCTCTAATAACAAAATCAAGACTGTTTAAGTTAGATACAAAGTTCTTAAAAGCGCTTCAATTTCACCAGAAAGTTTAACTTTATTCGTTTCTGGGAGGTATTAGAAACCTGGTAGCTAAAACATTCATATAATGCATGACCTCAAACAAGTGAGACACAAAGTGAAGTCTGAAAAGAATCAAATCATCCTGGCTGCAGAAGTTAAAACAGTTTTCATAAAATAAGTACTGCCAATTTCTAATGATTTAGAGGGAACTAGGTATACTTGGATAGGAAAAACGAGAACACCTTAAAATGCTGTTTGGAATTATTTTCATGAAGTGTTGAATTGCCTCACCTGTGAGCAAGATGTGAAGCTGCTGGAATCCCATGAATGGTCTTGGACCATGGTTTTCCTCTCATTAAAAGAGCCACTGGCATCAGTTAAGCAATACACGTATGCATGCACTGAATTACAAACACCTGCTTTGTAAAGTTTATCTCAGTATATCAAGTATGTCAAGCAGAAACAATCATCAGAGAAGCCTGCTTGAAATCACTCGCAAACAAAATATAGCTGAAAGTAGAGTAATCTCAACTCAAAATCTCATCAGTGTAGGTAAACAAAAATTATACTTAGGTCACTCCAAACATAGAATCATAGAATCATAGAACAGCTTGGGTTGGAAGGGACCTCAAAGATCATCAAGCTCCAACCCTCCTGCCTCAGGCACGGCAACATAATGCCTTCCATTTATTTTCATGGAAACTTCAACAGATACAATGAGCACAATAACACTATTTGATGGAGCAAATTCTCAACTACAAAGCATTATTTTTCAATATACTCACCATCATTAGCTATGTATTTTCACCAGCTATGAACATGAAATTGCATGCAGTGCTTCTGAAAAATCTGCACTGTTGGAGGTGATCCACTGTTTCATAGATAGTATGATGGCCTTGTTGCTAGGAATATCATAGAATCATAGAATCACCAAGGTTGAAAAAGACATACAAATTCATTCAGTCCAACCGTCCACCTATCACCAATAGTTCTCACTAAACCATGTCCCTCAACACAACATCTAAACTTTCCTTGAACACCTCCAGGGTCAGTGACTCCACCACCTACCTGGGCATCTCATTCCAGTGCCCAACCACTCTTTCAGAAAAGCAGTATTTCCTAACGTCCAGTCTGAATCTCCTCTGGTGCAACTTGAGGCCATTCCCTCTTGTCCTATAACTAGTTCCACGAGAGGACAGCCCCCACCTCACCACAACCTCCCTTCAGGTAGTTATAGAGAGTGATCAGGTCTCCTCTGAACCTCCTCTTCTCCAGACTGAACAATCCCAGTCCCTACAGCCTCTCCTCATAAGGCCTGTGCTCCAGACCCCTCACCAGCTTAGTTGCCCTTCTCTGGACACACTCCAGGGCCTCGATGTCTTTCTTGCAGTGAGGGGCCAAAAACTGAACACAGTACTGGAGGTGCAGCCTCACCAGTGCTGAGTACAAAGGTACAATTACTTACCTGCTCCTGCTAGCAACACTGCAAGCCAGGATGCCATTGGCCTTCTTGGCCACCTGGGCACACTGCTGGCTCATGTACAGCCAAACACTGATCAATACCCTCAGGTCTGTTTCCTGTACACAGTCTTCCAGCCACTCTGCCCCAAACCTGTAATGTTGCCTGAGGTTGTTGTGGCCAAAGTGCAGGGCCCAGCACTTGGTCTTGCTGAACCTCATCCCACTAGGCTTCAGCCAAGTGATCCAGATTCCTCTGTAGGGCTGTAAGATATTTTTCTTTTGCACCATTGTCTCAAAGCTTGCTGAGGGACACAAGTGGACAAGTCCAGGGAAGTCCTGGTCAAAGTTGGCGAAACCTTTTGTCTGAAGATTTGCAGGCCAGGGGCAATGGGAGAGGGAGAAGCCGCAGCTTAATGGCCGGTAAGCAGTCTTTTGTGCGGGCTTATCTCGAGGGAGATAGCCATCTCAGGGGGTACTGCACGACTCTTACCCAAGCGCCTATGTTGGCAGAAGAAGAAGGATAAAAAAGGGACCAACAGCCATGAGGGTAGGTGTCTGACATCAGATTCCTCATGATGTGATGCCTGCATGCTGATGGACTCTCCTGGGTCTGCTACCTGAGACCTGCCTCTTCGTCCTGGACTTACCCTGTTGCTATACCTGCTTGCTGCCTAAGGCTGGCCACACTGCTGCTGCTCTCCCCCTGTGCTTTTGCCTTGGACCATCGGAACGGCATGCAACAGGACCCTGCTGGATCTTGATGGTG
Organism: Pavo muticus; assembly: GCA_016647715.1. Taxonomy (NCBI): domain Eukaryota; kingdom Metazoa; phylum Chordata; class Aves; order Galliformes; family Phasianidae; genus Pavo; species Pavo muticus. The sequence goes on from JACDJE010000287.1 coordinate 221,618, forward strand.
TTTATCCCCACTTTACACAATTCTTGCTGTTTTCCTATCTTTTCTATCGCTCACTTTCCCTTCCCCATCACCCTAATTCGTAATAGTCACCAGTCTCTCCTTCCCCATCTTCCTGATTAAGATTTGTAATTAACTGGTCAAACCAACATTTGAACCATTGTTTCTTAATCTCATGTCGGGTATACATATACCAAAGAACCTTCTCTTCCTCTGATAAATTGGAGCGAGACAAGGGCCTTCCTACCCCCAGGCAGATCGACACTTCTGGCCAACTTGGTGTCATCAGCAAACCTACTGAGGGTACACTAATGCCCTCATCCAGGTCATCTATAAAGATATTGAAGAGGACAGGCCCCATTACCAACCCCTGGGGAACACCACACATGACTGGTTGCCAGGTGGATTTAATTCCATTCAACCACTCTCTGCGCCTGGCCCTCCAGCCAGCTCCTTACCCAGCAAAGAGTGTACCTCTCCAAGCCATGGGCTGCCAGGTTCTCCAGGAGAATACTGTAGGAGGCAGTGTTGAAGGCTTTGCTGAAGTCAGGGTAGACCACATCAACAGCCTCTCCCTCATCCACCAGGCAGGTCTCTAGATAATAGAAAGAGATCAGGCTGGTCAAGCAGGACCTGTCTTTCTCAAACCCATGCTAGCTAGGCCAGATCCCCTGGCTGTCCCACACATGCCATGTGATCTCCCTCAAGACAATCTGCTCCATAACTCTCCCTAGCACCGAGGTCAGGCCAACAGGCCTGTAGTTCCCCAGATCCTCCTTACAACACTTCTTGTAGATGGGAGTCACACTGGCAAGTCTCTAGTCTTCTGGGACCTCTCCAGTTGACCAGGAACGCTGCTGATAGATGATGGAAAGCAGCTTGGCTGTCACCTCCGCCAGTTCCCTAAGCACTCTCAGATGGATCTCATCTGGCCCCATGGACTTGTGGCAGCCCAGGTGGAATACTAGGTCTCTGACTGTTTCCTCCTGAATCGTGGGTGGTTTATTCTGCTCCCCATCTAAGACTGCCAGGTCAGAGAGTAGAGTACCCAGAGGAAACTGGTCTGACTTTTAAAGACAGATATAAAGAAGGCATTGAGAACATCTGCCTTTTTCTTATCCTCAGTGGTCACATTCCCAGACGCATCCAGTAAAGAATGGATATTCTCCTTGATCTTCCTATTACTGCTAATATATTTGTAAGTGAGTTTCTTGTTCCCTTTTACCCCAGTGGCCAAGTTGAGTTCAAGCAAGGCTTTTGCCTTTCTATTTTTCTCCCTGCACTTCCTAACTTCTTTGTACTCTCTCCGAGTTGCCTGTCCCTACTTCCACAGAAGATAGATTCTCTTTTTCTCCTGGAGCCTCAGGAAAAGCTCCCTGTTCATCCACGCCGGCCTTCTTCCCCACAGGCTCATCTTGCAGCTCAGGGGGTTAGCCTGTTCCTGCAACTTTAAGACTCTCTTCTTAAGGAGCAACCAGCCTTCCTGGACCCCTTTATCCTCCAAGACTGAATCCCAAGTGACCCTCCCTACTAGTCTCCTGTTCAAAGTCCGCCCTCTAGAAGTCCAAGGTAGCAGTTTTGCTGTCTCCTCTCCTGGCTCCACCAAGAATTGAGCTCTACCATTTCATGATCGCTATGCCCAAGACAGCCCCTGACCTCCATATCTCCCACCAGACCTTCTCTGTTTGTGAACAGGCCTAGTGGGGCACCTCCCCTGGTAGGCTCTCTCAACAGCTGCAGAAGGAAGCTATCTTCCATACACTCTAGAAACCTCCTAGATTGCTTCTTCTGTGCTGTGTTGTATTCTGAGCATATATCAAGGAAGTTGATGTCCCCCATGAGGACAACGACTGGCAATCACGCAACTTCTGCCAGCTGCTCATAGAACATCTCATCATGAAATGTTTCCCATGAAACTCATCTTTCATCAACCTGAACGGACGGAAGCCAGATGGTGTGAAATCCAGACTATGTGGTCGGTGTGGTAGGAAAGTCCAGTCAAGATTGGCAGTGTGCTCCATGGTGTTTAAACTGGTGTGCTTCTTGAATTTGTCTTCAATGGGGAATTCACATGTTGCCACTCCATGGACTGTCATTTTGACTCACAGAGGTGACACTATGTGTCATCACTGGTAAAGATGTAATCCAGGAAACTGTCACCTTCAGCCTCATGTTGGTTCAACAAGATCTGACAAACTTGCATAAAGTGTTCTTTCTGTTACTGTGTGAGCATTCATGGGACACACCTGGTACAAATTCTGTCATATTCCAACATTACCACTATTGTTTCCAGTGCACTGAAGCTGATATTCAGCTCCATATACATTTCCCTGACCATAATCCACCAATTTGCACGGATGAGCTGATCAAGACATCCTTCATTTCATGGTGGAACAACCATGCATGGCCATCTGGAACGTGGCCTTTTTTTTACCTTGGCTTGTCACTGCAGAAATGCACCGCCTACCACCTCACTGTCCTCACATCCACTGTTTGGTCTCCATAAATCTTCAGCAAGCTTTGATGCATACTAATGAGTGTGATTTTTTTTCTGTATGGAGGAATTCAGTTCCATACCTTTGCTTCATATGCACTTCCGTGTCAGGTGCCATTTTGTCTGACAGCTGCTCTGCTGCCATCTGTTGCACAGCAACAATATGTAATATAATAGCAGCAGGAATATTCAAACTCTACTGCCACACCACCAGCATCTGCCTCCGACATTGTGGACCAGATTAATAAAATAGGGAGCATTACTTTCAGAGCAGCCATCATAGATAACTGACTTAGTGCCTCTAAGTGATACGCAGGCAATAAAAAATTTATTCTCTTTCTAAATTCCCAACAGTGTAATTTGTAATTTTTAGACTTAGAATGTTCGTTTCCCTCAGGCTTGATGACCTAAATCTTCATTTAAAAAAGGTTATTTTCCATTACAATATGTTTTAGTAAGTAAATAAAAAAAAAAGACTCAATACAGGGGGTTTGTTATCCCTTTTAAACAGCCTCTGTTGGGCAAGACCTTTATTGACAGAAATAAATAACAATATCTGGGCCCAAGAAGCTTTATAGTCAGATCAAATGCCTGTAGACTGAAGGAGAGCTTTCATAAACTCTGAATTCTTGCATCAGAAATCTTGCTCCAGTTTCATTGCAAGTGAATCTCAGATGTTACCTTATAAAATTGCAGATATAAAATACAATTTACAAATGTCTTCAGGGTTACAAATTAATATGTAATATGTTGATATTCATTTGATAGCTCTGAATGTGTAATAAAAAATGTTTCAATGAAACAAAACATTTTTTTCATGTTACAAATCTCAGTAGCAAAATCCTCTATATAACAAGTCATAGAACTTATTAAAGTAATACATAGAGTATTATCCCTCAAATAACCACAGACTCAGTCTTGAGAGGCTTAACTCTATTTTCTCCACAGCAACTTGTACTAAATGTCTATATCTTTGTAGGACTTAGAAGAACGTATGTCATTTGCAGGAGATATCTGTATGTATTTTGTTTTCTGAAGGTTGTAGCTCATTTTTAATATGAAAATATTACAGAAGGAAACAATTCACTCTAATACTAAGACTTTTTTTGATAGTGCATAATTGTTATGAATATTATTATAATAATATTCATTATATAATATATAATGTTCATAATAATAATATATATATTATGAATATAGCTGGAAAATGCATAGAATCATATCGTAATAGCTAGCAGAGGATGACAGACTGCCTAGTTCTGCTGCTTACATTGTTTTTTTATACCAACATTCATTATAATTCCTATCTAGCTCTCTGTGTTCTTATTTACACTCAATCTCTAAACATGTTCGGTACTCTACTCCTGAATTACCAGTTAGCCTTTTCTTGACACAAAGTTATTTACCCTGGATATTATGATACTCTTATAAAGTGGGGAGTTTTATTACAAATAATAATATTAAAAATATTAGAATACTGACAACAGAGTTGCTGTGTGATTGAGTGAGCATATGCTTTCAAAAATGACGATGCATTTTTCTACTGAGCTTTTGTTACAATTTTGCTGTGATCTTACCATTCTATACTGCTTTACTGTGCATAAATATTTCCTGTGTCTTCTATCCTTAGAGGTAGATGAGTGGCAGTTCTTCAGTTCTTGAAATAGAGGATGACTCATGCTATTTCATCTCACTTACTAAAAGAAAGCATACAAGGGTGAAAAAAATTGCTATGAACTTCAGACACCTGCTGGTGACAAATTATTTCAGAACCCCTTTGGAACTATTAATAGCCATGGCTGCAATTTCAGCTCTTCCCAAGTGAGAGGAAACATTTTAAATGAATTAGTGCAGTAGGTGGTGAGAAACTTCTTGATGCATTTCATGCATTTTTTCATCATTATTTTATGCAGTTATTTCTAAAGAAAAAGTACAGCAGCAAAGACTCGCTTTCAGTTCCTTGATCTCCACCTGACTACACTTTAATTTCCTTATCAGTTCTTCTAAGCAATGTACATCTTACTGTTTTTCTATAGATTTTTAATATCTGATCTGGAGATTAAAATTTTAATAACAATTTGCATCACAAAGTCACCCCGAGCTTTGTTGGGAGTGGTGGGCAGAAGGGAGAAATCTATATCTTCCCTCCTGAGAACTTGTGTAAAGTAGAACAAAGCTAAGTATCAGATGACCACATGAAAGTTGTTTCACAGGAGCTCAAGGAGTCCTTGATTTTTGCTCTTTTCAAAGTTCAGTTCACACTTGAGGCTACAGAGGAAACTGCAAGAGGCCAGAACAATTGCTGCCAAAATAGAAATGACATTACTCTCTGCCAGGCATTATATATTGTTCTACATGATAAGGATATTTCTCTGTAGATTTCCTGCTGCTAGTTTGTTTATTAAAAATAGTAATAATCTTCAGTCTTGTCCACTGAGCATGTCAGCAGTAAGAAGTACAGCAGTAAGAAGTACAGCAAGGTCCATATAAAGAAGCATAACTTCTGAAAATAAAACAGTCATGCCCTTGCTTAAAATCTTGTCAATTAGTCATATGAAGCTGCTTCCATTACTGTTGTATTTCATAGTTTTCCTGAGGCAAGAAATGCTGCAAATGCAGCAGTAATTTTATTTAGTTATTTTTCAGGTGCTGTCAACAAAAATTTTAGCTAAATGCTGAGAAAGGATCAATTTGGTTTTCTGGCGTATTCAGTAAGGTAGCGGTAATTTTCTTCTGGAGGTACAGTTTTTGTGAGAACTAACTGGTAGAAAAGGTTGGAAGTGATTAATCCTGTGTGTCATTTTGTATGTGAATGTCTCATTTTTTGCAGATTTTTTTCTTGCATTTCAGCAGTGAAACCACGTACACAAAAAAAGGGCCTTCTTGAAATACAGTTATGACTTCCACTGCTCTACTGGAATATCATGTCTGTCAGCAGAGCAAATACACCCACTCAAAACACTTATCCAAACCAACTTCTTCCCTCACTGAAAGATTAGCATATTTGTTAACTGGGTGTCAGAAGAGATTTCCTATGTCTTCTCATATACGTTCTATTATTCAAGATGTCTGCACAAGGACAACAGATATAGTTAAGTATATAGTATATATTGCCCACATTAATTCTTCTGGAAAGCTATCTGGCAGATAGCTGAGATGCTTTAGATGGCCTGAAATGACAAAAGTCTCACCTAAAGAATCTTACCATTTGACTGGCTAAGTCTTCTTCCCTCTGAGCAATAAGCCTGTCGTATCCAGGATACTCCAGTGCATGGAGTGCATGGAGTGCTTGGAGGCTCAGTTTCTTTTCTTATCTATGCACAGTCAGAATTCAGAAGAGATGCTTCTCCCCTAAAACTCCACAATAGCGTGCTCTAGAATGACCATGTTAATTTTATGGCAGTCTGCAAGATGAAGGACTCATTTGTAAGCTGCAAAATTAAGTTCGTTTTCTCATTCAGCCAGCAGGAGCTTTAATCAACATTTTTCACCTGTTAGGTACAACTGAGGAAGATCAAGCCATGAGTTAAGCTTTAGGTCTTAGCACAGAAAGTCTAAATCTTGCTCCTGAAACAAAAAACAAAATCATCCCACTTGAAATCCTTTAGTCAATGCACTTTAGCTGCTGAGCATCTGTATCTTTTTTATTTTCTGTTTATTTATCAAATACTGTTCAGTTTTATATAATTTATGTTTGTACCATTGTCAACTTTGAAGTGTATTAAGAAATCTCACATACATTTAAGGAACATAATGTTCTGCCTCAAACATCTTGATGGTGTTGCACCTTTTGAAAGGATGGAAGGGGGATGGGAACAAAGAAGATGAGGAAACAAAAGCATCAACTTGCATTGATAAGCACAGAAAAAGTTCTGGATCTGCTTAGGAGGAGCCCACAAGCTCTGTAAATCCTGGCAAAAAAATATTGCTGTCCTCTTTCAGAAGTTGATGAAAGGAAATATCGAGATTTTGGGCTAGAGTAGGGTTTAAAAATTTCATTCTTATCCACTCATCTTTGCCATCTTACCCAGCTAAGACCTTGTTTCACAGTAATAACATAATTACCTACTTTTTTTTTTTGCACTAGAAAGCAGTATAGTGTGTAATAGTTTCCTTTTATTCTTCTGTCCTCTTTCTTTTTCAGTTGACTATTCTGCTGCACACATTTTAATTTCCTATTATAAGCTGAAAAAATAGATTACTGAATGATTAGGGAGGTTTGCCATCCAGCATCTGAAGTCTTTCATTTACCTCAGTGAACATTTACTGTCACTGACCTTAGTCTAAGGACAATCCACAAGAGTATGAAGGGCATCCACAGTGCTTGGTTGTGAAGTGTAATAATCTCTTTTCATTGCACACATAATTAATTTGAAACTAATTAACTTTTCATCAAGTAACACTTTCTGAAGTTTGTGTTCCATGTACATCATTGATTTAAGTCAGAAAGGCATGGTGTGAAAGGTAGGTGATATCAGAAATTTTCAGACACAAATCACAACAAGCGGTAGAGAAAAGTGAGGGAATATTGGCTTGGAAATCTGACAATGAGAATTAAGATCTGCCCAGAAAACACAAAGGTAAAAATCAGGCTACAGGTTGCACTAGAAAATTTGTATGATTCTGGGTTCATATCCTAAGTTTCAACAGAAAGGGAAGATTCAGGAAAATTATCACAGTGAAATATTCACTGAGGTACACTTGGGGACCAGAATATACTGATTGACTTCAGGCATCTTGGTGAAAGTAACAGAATCATAGAAGTGCACCTTTTGAGAAGTTGGTATAGAAAAATTCAGGGATGACAACATGACAACAAAGAAGGCATTGAAACAAAGGCACTGAAGAACAGAAAATAAGAGGGGTGTGATTCAGCTGCTTTTTTGTCCTCTGAAGTTTGTGTCCCCAAGTTTAGATAAGCCATGTACATTCTCTTTACATCTGCTGGAAAGAGAGAGTTGTTCTCCTAAAGTGACTCAATGAAGGGGCTAGAAAAACATATGATTTTGAGATGCAAAATATTATTATTATTTTTTTTTTTTAAGAGGACTTTACTACACGTTCTGTTTTTCATCAGTCAGCTGCTGTAATTTTACATTAGGATAAAAACATGCATTGCTTGCTAGGTTAAATACAGCCTCCTCATGCACTGCTGGAGAATATCTACTAACAGCAGGAAATTAAGATAAAAGATTTTGGATGAAAGGCTCTACATGGAGGAAAAAAAAGAAACAATTTTTAAAAATGTAAATTAATTCAAAAAAATAGTTGTTACTTTTGAAACATAGTTTTTCTCAGAAGACATCAACAACATATTGAATCATGTTTCAATTTACAATTATTTCAATTTATTCTTTGATTGCAAAGATTTACCTGTTAGCAGATGCTCACCTAACAGTGCAGAGAAGTGGGATTTCTGTGGTGACTGTTGTATTTTGGGTTGATGTACATGCAGTGGGAAAACTGTGAGAAAAAATATGCATAATCAGTTTACTAACTTAATTTAGATCTTTCTTAGTACCATTTCAATTTCTAGGTGGAATGATGACTACTGGCACACAACAAGACTCTTCCTTTTAGTAAAAGACCTGAAAGAGAGAAATATATGAAAGTAACGTTACCCATAGTCACCTCTCCTGCACAGAAGTGTGATCATACAGATATCCTTGTCTTATATTATGTTTATTACAAGTAGGTTCATTTAATAGATGTCTGCAAGAAAAAATAATAATAAAAAATAAAGAAGAAAAAGAAAAAAAATGTCAAAACAACCATATAAGCTTGAGGAACAGCCACTTGTGCCAGTGAGGTCCATTTAGAAAATACTGAAATTATATCCTGACATTGCAGTCACTTCCACTCATCCCAGGAAAATTGAAAGAAGAAATTTTGAAATTCCCTTACATGTAGAAAACTTTTAGCAACAGGATGATAAGGACATTTTTTGCTTACCTGAATGGATCTCTTCTCCCCTAACCTTTGTGGGAGAAGAAATGCTTTTGGTGTGCTTGAGGTTGAAACAGACTTCTGGAGATGATCTTATCCAACTCTCTGCTCCAACAGGGACACTCAGAGCAGGGTGCCCAGGCCCACATCCAGGTGGCTTCTGAAGATCTCCAAGGAGGAGATTCTGGGCAGCCTCTGCCAGTGCTCCATCGCCTGCACAGCACAGAAGTGCTGCCTGGTGTTCAGAGGGATCCTCCTTTGCTCCATTTTGTGCCTGTTACCTCTTGTCCTGGTACTGGATGCCATCTTCTTTGCACCTTCCTCTGTATTCTCTCAAGTAAGCTCCATGTCTCTCTTGTGTTTGGCTTAAAAGAAAACTCAGAAATACACAGGCTTAGAGATAACTGACATCTAGGTATAAAGGCAGAGAATCATAGAATCACTCAGGTTGGAAAAGACCTTAAAGATCATCAAGTCCAACCACAACCAACCATACTACCCCAACTCCAACAGCCCTCGGCTAAATCATGTCCCTGAGCACCACATCCAAACGATTTTTAAACACATCCAGGGATGGTGACTCAACCACCTCCCCGGGGAGCCTATTCCAGTGCTTAACCACCCTTTCTGTAAAGAAGTGTTTCCTGATATCCAACCTAAACTTACTCTGGCACAACTTAAGGCCATTTCCCCTCGTCCTGTCATCTGTCACCAGTGAGAAGAGACCAACCCCACTCTCGCTGTAAGCACCTTTCAGGTATTGGAAGAGAGCAATAAGGTCTCCCCTCAGCCTCCTTTTCCCCAGACTTAACATCCCCAGTTCCTTCAGTCTCTCTTCATAGGGCATATTCTCCAAGCCCTTCACAAGCCTTGTTGCCCTTCTTTGGACCTGCTCCAGCACCTCAATGTCCTTTCTGTACTGAAGTGCCCAAAACTGAACACAGTACTCGAGGTGAGGCTTCACCAATGCTGAGTACAGGGGCAGGATTACTTCCCTAGTCCTGCTCACCACACCATTCCTGATACAAGCCAGGATGCCATTGGCCTTTTTGGCCACCCGGGCACACTGCTGGCTCATATGCAGCTGACTGTCCATCAGTACATAATATAGAATAATATAGCATAATATTATACTATAATTATAATATTATAGAATAATTATAGCATAATATAGAATGTGTATCTTGGAGCTCATGAAAGTCTTATTAGGCTTCTATGATGCTGCAGGTATACATGCTAGACTTCTTGTCTGCAATTCTCCACTCTTTAACTATTATAGCATTGAATAATCTGGACATATAATCTGCTTTATCTGTCCAAAATAGATATGCAGGCAAAGAGAAATAAAATGTTACTATCTTCAGAAAGACCTAGTCATGGTCCTTTGTAGATCATTCTGGAGTTCCAGAATCCAGCTTGCCAGATTTCAACCCATAGCTATTCACCTTCTTCTTGAATTTCATCTTCATAGAATCATGTGGAGATCATTCTGGAGTTCCAGAATCCAGCTTGCCAGATTTCAACCCATAGCTATTCACCTTCTTCTTGAATTTCATCTTCATAGAATCATGTGGGGTTAGATTAGAAGAGAGCTTAAAGATCACCTAGTTCCAACTCCACTGCCACATGCAGGGACGCTTTCCACTAGACCAGGTTGCACAGAGCTCCATCCAACTCTGAACACTTCCAGGCATTTGGTATCCACAACTTCTCTGGTAGCCTGTTCCAGTGCCTCACCACCTTCTGAGTAAAGAATTTCTCCTTTATAGCTAATCTAAATCTGCCTTCCTTTAGCTTAAAACCATTATGCCTTGTCCTGTAGCTACACTCTCTTAAAAAGAGTATCTTCCCATCTTTCTTGTAGGCCCCCCTTTAAGTACTAAAAGGTTGCTGTATAGTCTACCCAGAACCTTCTATTCTCCAGGCTCGCCTTCATAGGAGAGGTGTTACAGACCTTTATCATCTTATCATCTTTGTGGACCTCCTCTGAACTCAATCTAAAGGTCCATGTCTTTTTTATGCTTCAATCTGCTTTATTTACTAAATGAAATTTAACTTGTGAAATTGTATTAACATGATTTTAATTTGTGGAGAATGAGACACAAAATTGACTTTATATGGAGTTAGTTTGGAAATAACTGTGATAACTTTTTTCTTCCATAACAGTATCTATAACAGACTTCATTATAATTTAATGAAAATTGAATTGTATATATTAACATAGTTGTATTTTTTTGTAATGGAAGTCTGTGAGAGCTTTGTTTCTTTACGCTTGTAAAAATTGTGTGTAACACTGAAAGCAAAACCTAGCTTACAAGCCTGCTATTCTGAGATGCAACCTCACTTGGTTAATTACATGAAGTGATCTCGCTTGCCAGTGAATTCGTAACTTTTTTCAGACAGTTCTTCCGTAAGGCCAAATAAGCACTAATAAGATGGTTGTGCATGAGTGTTTTTTAAGGATTTGGCTTCAGTTCAGAAAATGCTAAAATGGTATTGTGAATGGGAGCTGTGAAAGCCTTCCCCAAAGCTACTATAACTGATAATTTCTCACAGTATGAGAAACTGTACTTCATAAGCTACTGCTTCGTTTCACACTCTGAAATGTCAGGGATTTCAATTCTGTTCCTTTCACTAAGAATCAACAGCAAGTGGAGTGTCAAGCAAAGAAAACAGTGTCAGCAAGGGCACACTGGCAACACAAAGAGATACTATTAGCAAATTTGAAGTCATTAGTATTTGAGACGTAATGAAGCCAGAAAACTGGCTAGATTGCTATGTCATGCAGCGGAGAAATGAAAAGGTAATGTGTCAGGCATAAGCAATCTTGTTCTGCAACAGAGGGGTCTTTACCTTTTCCGGCAATCCCTAAGGAAAAATTCAGAGCAAGAATACATTGCTGGGGAATTTTGCATTTCAGTTTTTAAATACTCATTTAGTTAGAACGCTATGTGAAGATAAACCCAAGAAGATCTCTGTTGAACTGTAAGAACAGATCTATAGATTTCACATTTCTCAGATGCAGACCTAGGCTGGAAATCTTTCAGAGTTCCTTCCCTTAACATTTCAGTTTGAACAAAGAGTATACCAAGTTCTCCCTAAGACTATGATCTACTGTATGTTTTGTAAGACTTTCATAACTTGGGGAAATGATTTGAAAATCTGCACATCTTGGAAATGTTTTGGAAATAGTTCTTTGTAATTCTGGTTGATGATTTACTTACTAAACTTACTTACCAAACTGTAAAGAAAGCACAGAAACAGTCTCTCTTGTAGAATACTTTTCTTTCTCTTGTACTAAGGAGATGAAGTAAAGCAAATTGAACGCATTCATTATATGGAAACATAGGAAACAGCTTAGTCCATCACTGGGAATTATGAGATCTAGGTCATATAATCTTTCACAAATTGTGTTCCTCTTGACAAAAATGGAGACTTAAATGCTGTTTCCAGAGTGATAAAATATAAACAAGGGCACATAACTGTTCTAGTACTAGACATGGGAAACAGCCATATCATGAAGGTGTCATCTATGTAGAAATGAGCCCAATGAATTGCAGTGGAGGTGACACGAGGCTGAGATTTGGAGAAATATGTGTGAGAAAGCTCTCAGAGTTAACCTAAGAGTGGGAGAAAGAATGTGTACTTCAAACCAAGAACAGCTAGAAATTTATTTTTCCTACTCCATTGTAAATTGTGATGACAAGTCAAAATTGGCTAACCTGATAGAAATAAGAAATAATAATTCATATCTTCAAAATATGAAAACTGTCCTGATACTATACTGTGGTCTCACAGTGAAAGTTTTGTTTTGTTTTGAAGAATAGATCTGAGGGTCTGAAAGCAGTAGCTCATATCCATTTCAGAATAGAAATAAAATATGCTTTCATACTGACAGTGGAATATGGAGAAAATGATCAACAAGGTTGGTATCTTTTAAATAGAATCACTAAAGCTCTTTATGTTGCAGTGATTTTTCTGCCTTATTGGAATTGCAAAGAAGATGCAAAGGGCAGAAAAGGTGAACAGTGACAAAGAGTTTTAAATGATCCTTTTGTACAACATGCAAACTCTATACTGTACTGTACTAGTTAGGCCTGGCTGAATTATTTGGATTGAAGAATTTATGTCACTAATTTAGATTTTTTTTTCCATCAAAGGGATTATTTGCTGGCATACATGATATTGAATAATACTGAAAATAATAATGAAAGAAGTATCGTAGATACTTCTATAATCTTGATTTTGATTTACAAATTACATCAAAGAACATGAAATTAGTTGCAATTCATGTGATTTGGACCCCATCAATTGTAGAGAGATATAAACTGCAAAATAATAAAGCCTTAAAATGCACAAATCATATTAAAAAAATCCCTTTCTGAAACATACTTTTCATTGTAGAAAGCACCTATGTATGATTTATCAATATGAATTTTTTTTTATTTTTTTTTTTTCAGAGACAAGGTAAGAATTGTGGAGGTGGGTTTATTTTTTGCAACTCCTGTCTTCAAAGCTGGTTTTAGATCCAGAAAACAAATCTTTTTCTGACTGTACAGATTGTAAAATAAGCAATGTACAGTTAGTATTTGGAGTTACGTTTCAAATAGTCCACAGCAGAGGCGATTTCTGCGGCTTTAAGTCCAATATAAATTACACAGAAATAACTGCTAGAGGAGCAAGGATTGTCCCTCCATGGGGCAATTTGTATTCCAAGAGGTAAGACGGAAACTCAGGACATGTACCCAGATGTTTCTTATACCTTTCCTTCATATATGCAAGCCTCCTGAATAATAGTGCTGAGAGAGTCCATCTTCTTCAAGAGCCATAGGATTAATATTCCACTTAACATTAATTCCTCCAGAGTATCCTGAAAGAGGGGAACAGGAAATCATGAAGATAAAAAATTTGGAAGCCTTTTAACTTACTAATTTATTTTTTCACAGGCAAGGCCCTCCTGCAGCCTACAGAAGATAAGTTTAACTGTCTTAGCTATAATTGCTTACTCTGCAACTTTCGTTCTGTGGATGGACACAAATTCAGAATCCTTAGTGATGCTATATGAATAACTAATCATCTGTCTGTCCAAACTTGTGGAAAGATCATTATCTTAAAAAATAATTTATTAATAATGAAGGAACTGAAAAATTTTGCTCTTCACAGCAATGGCGAGTCTCCATCGACTTTAATTGTAACATAGGTACTCCATCAGTACAAAAAGAAGTTACTTACTAACTTCGGAACCCTGTTTGTTAACTGAAATGACACCATTTTATCAAATTATTCTTTTTTATTATTATACTTTTTTTGGAAGAGATGACATTTTTGAGTTGTTTTTATTCTTTTGCTGGAATGAAGATCAGAGTTTTAAAGTTGACAGAACAACTCAAATCTCTTGGAACAGTCAGAATTTATTTTTATTATTTGTATTATTCATTTATGTTTGTTTATTTGTACCAATATGAATTGTAGCTAGCAGATGATTAATATACTTCTACATAGGTTTTAAAAGACATGTAACAAAATATGCTTGGATGTAGAAAAGTACTAACATTAATTATCATTCAGTATATCTTTCCTTTAAGAGGTTTGATTTCTATGTCTATACTTAAAATGATGTTCTATGACAGACATACTCTCTCAAAAATTTAAACATAAATCAAAATATATCTATATTTGCTTCACTGTTTTGAAAAAGGTTCATTTGAATAGAATCTTTTTTCACAACTAAATTAACTTTAGAGGATAATATCTTTGAAAATCTTTTCTGAGGTTTCATATGAAGGTCACTAACTAAAAGATTTGTATTACATTATTAGGAGGCATTGTTATCAGACTTTTATATGAATGCTGCATTAATTCTGGTTTGATTTCAATCTAGATAGTTCACTAGATAAGAATGTGCTGTACATACAGAGAAACAGGAAATATTTTCTTCAAATAGTTTCAATAAACTGTATTATGACTTTTTTGGTACGCTTTTGCTAGAAACAGTCTAATCCTGTAGGTCCAAGAAAATAGATTTTCATTATAATGTTTTAAATGCCAATAGAATGTTGTTGTTATTGTAATAAAAATATTTTTGCATGTGTTTGTTTAGTTTTGTTTTTATTTAATCCTTAGAGAAAGCATCAGTAGAAATGAGACTGCAATATTCACATTTCATTATTGTCTTCAGGACTAACAAACATTTCTGCAGCTGGAGAGTGGTATGATAGAGATGGTAATGTGAAGTCTTGATTCCGCAGATGCATGAAGTTAGTGTGGTTTCACAGAGCCAATCTGTCTGCACAACAAGCTATAAGACTGAAGCTTTTTTATTACTTATGTCCTTCTTGTAAATACAACTTAGCTGCGAAGAACTAGAATTATGTCTTTATATCTTCCCTGTCTTTTTATTAAAAATATTAATTCTCAGGGGAAATAAAGACAGAACAGTTGTCTATGGTCAACTAATCTGTTCTCAAATAGATATACATCAGTTAAGTGCTACTGATCAAATCTCATATGGTATTCTAGATTTTATCTTGGTTGCACTTATGCGCCTCACTGGCATTATTTGCAAGATTTCCTTTGGTCCTAGATTTTTAAAATTCTCCCTTGAAGTGTATTGCTCAAATATTTGGCACTGGGGATGCTTTCTAGTGGTCATCTGATCTGTTTTATCATCAGAAGGTCTTGCTGTTTTTTGTTTTATTTTTTAGTCTTTCTCTCAAGAACAAAACAGGAATTTATTTTGGATTTTAAATTTGGATGTACCCACAGGAAGGAAAAGGTTAAGGTCCTATAATATCTGTGTTGTTTATAGACCTTGAATCATGACATTTAATCATATATCACTTCTGGCTTTCTGTCTACAAAGCCTCTTACTCTCTCTCCAGCTTCCCCTTCAGTCAGATTGCAGCCAAAATCATTCTTGGATATAAAGCAGTGAGTGCTTTGGAAAAGTCCAAAAGAATAGGAAATGTGCACTTCTCTGCATGCGTTCTCAGTGGCAACTTGATTGTTAGGTTAGTGATAAGGGTTACACTCATCTTCAGGAGTATTGCACTTGCATTCTGATCATTTTTAATGTCTTCTGCTTTTAAAGAGCCTTTTTCAACTTAGCTTTCATCATACCTGGTGGAACAAAATTCACAGATTTATGTACACTTCCTTCTTATTTTAGATCTCCCAGTTCTTTTGTGTCTTTTTAGACATATTTCTTTTTCCTAGTACTGATTTTTTTTTTCTGTCATTCTGCTCATAAGTACAAATCTGTATGGCTCTCCTTGTACAGGAGAAGTTTCATATCTCCAGCCATCCTCAATTTCTTCCCGTGTCTTTCTTCGTTCTTCTATATATTTTCTTTTCTTTTCTTTTCTTTTTTTTTTTGTGTAATGGGGCTTTTTCAGTGCGTTTGAAACTGTAGTGTAGTGTGGGATCCTGCTTTTACAACTGCCAGCAGGGAACAGAGGGGCACTCCCNTTAGAAATATAATAATAATATGTTGCACAGGACAGAGCTTATTTTGTTAAAATTTTCTAGATTTCTATTTGGAATTCCAGTAATACTGAATTTTGATCAAAATTCTGGCCACTATTGTGCATTCACTTCTTTCTTTTTCTTCCTTGATGCATTTGCAATAACAAAATTTAAACAGAATTTGATTCCAAAGGTTAAATATACTATTATTGAAATAATGAGTATGAGAGCTAATAGAGAGAGATTGCCTCAGCAAATAGTCTTGCGGTGTGGTCAACAATTTACAGAAAGCACCCCTTTTTATGTACCTACTTCCCCCCCAGAATAAAACAATAAGAAAGATCAAAGATTACTACCAGTTGAACCAGTGTTTCAGATGGATAATGGAACAAAACTATGGTTTCATTAAAAACTGTTCACTGTCAAATTTCTCAAGAAGTATGCATACACTAGATTTTCATCTGGTGTAAATTGTTATGGTTCTGCTCCTTCTTCAACATTTAAGAAGGACTATTCATGTACATATCATTGCAAATTTCAGAGTGAGACTGTTTACTTAGCCAGGCAAATAGAACATGTATTTTTAACCAATTTCTTGAGTCAGTCACCTCATTAATTTTACTCCTGGACTTCTAGTTTTGGCTCTTTGATTCAGTTTTGAAGTGAAGACTTATGCAAGGTGAACTACCTATTATCAATCAAGAAGTTTACGACGTCAGTGACTGCAGTTCTTTGAAGTGCTGGGAGAAGCAGAAATATTTATCATGCTCTCAAGGTGGTTTCTGAACCTTTCAATCTTACATCTAGATCAGAGCTAGTGCCTCCCGCTTCAGCCTCTTTGTAGACTGTGAAATCAGCAGTTTAAAAAGACATTCTCAGCACTGGAAGCATACGGGAACTGGGACACATAATCAATCTTCAGACTCCCATAGAAACAGCTAACAGGTTTTTGTTTCTGCAGTCATACAAAAGATTAGACTGCTTGGTAAAGCAACTTCATTCTCTCTCTGAGTCTCTCTTTTTGTGCCTTATCCCTTTTTCCTCTCCCTGTGATACTGTCAGTTGCCCAACTTTTCTTTTTATTTCCTTTTGTAGAGTATCCTTTGTTATACTTTTACTCAGACAAGCACATTTTCCAGTGAGATATCTGCTGCTTATTCAAACTTCAAAGATACAATCAGCGTGGTTTCCTTAGAAAAAATAAAAACAAAATCTATTATTATGTCTATTTTTTATCTTTTCAAAAGTTTGTCCAGAAAGAAAATAGCAACAGTCCAACCAGTAATGCTTTCATTATGTGTATGTGAAATGCAGGGATCATGCTACTTTATAATGAAATAAGTTAACATTATCTTCACAGGTAGCGGTGTCTTGATCACTGATAAGTGGAAGCTGGCATTTAATGTTCAGTGCTTTAATTCCCCCTGGCACCTTAATCACATCTGAATGTCTAATTGAGTTTACAGGTATTGTTCTACTTTCTTACACACCACACTGTGCTGTCCCATTGTTTTTTGTTGCTTACAGACATTTCCCTGAGATCCTGTAATATCCTTGATCTCTTCCAGTCACTTTATTAGGCTCCCTTGGTAGGCATCCTCATAGTGAGCTCTTGACAGCACTCATCAATTCTGGATGCTTCAATTAATTGCACCAGGACCTATCTCCTGGCTGCCTCTGTTAGCTCCTTCTGCCAGTGCTTCAAAACCTCTAGCAAAGTGACAGAGTGAGATGGCAGTAGCTCAGTGACTTCAGCAGAATGAGAATGTGCTGATAGTCTAAGCAGAAATTTTACTCAGAAATACCTTGCCATCTCCCCCTCCCCCGAATTCAATTTTCAAGTCTGTTTCTAGGGACTTGTAATAACACAGAGATCAAGAAAGATTGATGAATCAGTCTTTTGGGGGATCGTTTTTGTTTTCCTTCTTGTTAGTAGAGTTATGTTGTTTTCCTCATTGATGAGCTCATGAGGGAGTGACTTCAGAAGCCTTAAATACAACATTTAGTCCTTTGCAGTTCTCCTCTATTTCTGCATTTGGGATCAGGTACATCTCTTGTTGCTATACATGCTGATGTATATGCATGTCCATGCATGTCTGGTGTGCTATGCCACTTCTAGGGACACTAAGTGAACTGTGCCACCCAATTATTTTACTCTGAATTTCTTATCCATATAATAAAATAAAAGTAATATTCCCATTCTTTTTAAGGAAATTCAACCAAAATGAGAATGAAGAAAAACTCTTTTATATAAGATGCTACACTGCAGTAAATACTTACTGGTAAGTGCTTTTTAACTCATATTTATGTATTTCCACATTAATTTACTGGTCTTACATTTTTAACCATAATAAAGAATTTGAGATATATCCTGCTAAAAATACAATTTATTTTTACCGTTATCCTGCAACTGTTCAGAAACAATGCCAACCATAGTTTGACGGAAGGTAGTCACCTTTAAATAGAAAAGAAATGTAAACATTAAAATAATTAAATGTTGAACCCTGGTATAAATATTCCATGCTTACAACTACTTCTACAACAAAAACAAGACAATGAAATGAATATTGACAAATCCTTTNCAACCAACATAATTCCCACAGCATTTGATATGTGGATTCAAAATAATTTTTCTCACAGTTAGATAGTTACTTTCTGTTTTATTTTCAACATCTTTCATCACCATTCCAGCACTTGATACACTGCAACAACACTGTTGAGGAACGCGATCAGCTGTCCACAGTGATTCCAATATCTCTTTCCAGAGCAGCAGTAACCAGTTTGGAGTGTATAGCATTAAACGTGCAGGCAAGAAAATTTCCCTATATAAGTTATTTCTTCACATTTCTACCAGAGAAATGAACAAGACTCTACATAATACTCTGCATAGGGCAATAAACTTTTCTGTTAATACCATTGCTTATGTTTATTTCCTTTTTATACATGACCATCAAACACACTGATCTCAGTTGTACCTATGTTTTAAGTTACAAAAAATTTACCTGTCTCAGAACATTTGCTCTTAAACCCCCTGGATTATTTTGTAAATTTCCCATCAAAAGCAAACTTATCCCTCTGTTTTTATCAGCATATATCCCCTGCAGCACCTTTCCCTTTCTGAGCTGAACTGTTTTATTGCTTGTAACATTGCATCTTGTTTGCTGCTTTGTCACTTTGCCTGGGGCATTTGAAACTTATTATAGCATGTTAATAAATGCCATCTGCTGTTCTGTATTATATCATGAAAGATATGGGTCTTCTCAGTGTATCTACTATCACTTTTTGTTAGGAATGTAAAATTAAAATTTCACTAGTATTTTTGCAATTACTTGAGCCTAGATTTATCTTATTTAACTTTAGGGTTCTATCTGAATTTTACAACTATGCAGGCTCTCGTTCATTGCTGGTGAAAATGTGCTGCTATTGGTGGTGAGTACACTGAAAAATAATGTTTTGTAGCTGAAAATTTGCCCTATCAAATAGTGTTATTGTGCTCTTGGTGTCTGTTGTAATTTCCATAGAAATACACAGGAGGCATTAGTTCTGGAGCAACCTAAACGCATACTTTCTTCTAAACTGTGCCGAGGATTTTTTGGAGGCCTAGTTGACTGAAAAAAAAAGCTGAGCAAGCAAAGGTTATATCCATTTATCAACATTATTTCATTTTCATGACTGGGATTGTTTGTGAGAGCTTAATTTACTAATATAGATACAGTCTAAAAGTCTTTAGCATTGTTTGAAAATGTGATGTCAATAAACTCAATGCTCACCGATTAATAGGAGATCCTGACAGAGGGAAGCCCATGGGAACATGAAGCTTAAAAGATTTCTTTTGCATCTTGGAAGGAAAAGGGCCACCGTTTTCTGTAGAAATTCTTTTCTCTGTTTTGAATACTTGAGTGTCAAAGAGAGAAAAAATATTTAATATAACAAGGATATAAATGTGAAGACTGAAAAACATGAAGTTCAAAAATGTTTTAATCTATTGAAAATATGAAGAATTTTTAATTAATTTTAGGTAAGAGAAGTCTGAGTATACAGAAACATGCAGATATCTGAGAAATTACTGACTGCCTATTCCAATATTGAAAGCATGGGGGAACAGGAGAATTTCTGCAGGTGCCCTCTGAAAATACATCAGCAAAACAAAATGAGGGCTCACTGTTCAATATTGTTTAGTATCTAAAGTTCTGAAAAGAGCTGTTCCATTTCATATTATTCCTTTTGAATGTACATAAGATGATTTAACCACACGCTAGATTCATCATAAAACAGGTTTTTTATACTGGCAATATTAGAAATGTGAATCAGGAAAATGATCTCTATTGAAAAGTCAGATAGAAAAATATGTGAGGGAACCTTAGGGAACTTTCAACCACTGTGGTTTATAATGCCAAAGAACAGGGTGGTGGAAGGTGATTCTAGACCACAGCTATTGTGATATGGCACTGAGTAGGCTAGACAGAAGGGAATGAGGTAAATTTCTTTCTCATTGCTCAAAGCATCTCCCAGATGCTAAAGAGGGAGGCTGAATCCTCAGACTCCACAGACTTTATAACTATGCTGTGTAGTATATCCAACAGAGAATTCATGGGCCATTTCAGCACTATATGTGCATGCAAACCCAAAACTTCGTAACAACTCAGGTTACAAGGGAACTGGACTCAGGTGATACAATATAATCAGAAACATATGGTTGGTTTTAAACACTGCAGGCATCTTCTGTAGCAGAGAACAGCTGTTGCTACGACTGTTTTAAAGACCTAAGCACAAGAAAGGACAAGGGACCTCTAAAATACATGACAATAATAAAATTATAGTCTTAATGGAATTTCCTTCATTTTATTTTTTTTTAATTAAGGATGTAAGATTAAGAAACAAAGCTGTTTTAATATTTATTACCTAGAATGTTTTATATGTTTTCTTCTGTTCATTGCTCATGAAGAAAATCTGGTACAGATGTTCAGTTTTACAAAACCTTACAGTAAGATACTACTCATGTCCATGAAAATAATTTATTTAAAAGCCATAAGATGTGTCCTATCTTTTTCTTGTGAAAATTATACATGACTACCAATGAGAATCACAGGGTTCAAAATATATTTTTTTCTTCTTTGCTGAATGGAAAACCAGTTTAGACATCTTTGGCTGTCCAAAACATCGTGTGGGAGTAGTTTAAAGATTACTAGGAATTGTGATAGGAATTTTAAAGTGCTTTCACTCTTCTCTAAAAATAGTTGGAGGCCAGGCTAAATACTCTTAGGAAATGACACTAGTCACAGGCATTTGAACTTAACCTAAACACGTGCTTTTGTGTGATTTACTCCTGCTCAGGACCACTGGACACTTGCAGCTACATATTGACCAGGTTTCCACTGCCTTGGAATAGTAATAAGAACATTAGACAAATACACATGTAGATGTCACAGACCAGCCAGTTTAATATGGAGATAAATATTAAGGCTTGGTGAAACTGTCAATACAGACACTTTTTATAATTTGAGATCTTAGGCTATCCTGCTTGACATCTACTTCTGCAACGGAAGTAGCTGGGAGTCCTGCAGGTCCTGTGTCATAACTGCTAGCTCTATTTGAACATCTCTAATAACTTACATCTCAGATGATTGTATTTAGAGATACACTGTTTTTAATGAATCTTTCTGGGGCTTCCACATTCACTCAGAATTGAGCAGTTCACAGCAACCAGCGGTAGACATGGCCAGTTGAATTCAATAGCATGAGAAGTTTTTGGAAAAGTTTTTTTGCTATTTCTATTATATTGCTATTCTAGTGCATTAACAAAAGGAGTAGGCATTTGAAATTGTTGCCAGAAAATAAGAAAACCTTGTGCTCCTCATAGATCACAAGTACTTAGCACTCTCTTACGTTAGCAACAACATTAGTCAATATTTTGTTGTTGAATTCTGATGGAGAAGATGGGAATAATAAAAAGAAATACCTGAATGTATTTGTATGTATATATATGTGTGCATGTGTTTTTAAAAAAATAAAGAAAGCAATATTAAAAAAAAAAAAACCTGCTTGTTTTGATGCAGCTTCTTACACTCTTGCAGATACTCACTGCTTCTGTAGACAGCATGACTAGTTGAGTAAGGAGTCATCTAGATAAATAGTCTTGGCCTGCTGTGATGATGACCTACTCAGAGGCTGTTAGACAAGAAAGTTAATTTAAAGAAAAAAAGGCAAAAATGATACAATGATTTTCTATTGGAAAATTTAGCTTCATCCCACACAGAATAAACTATGAGAATGTGGTAGTTTGTATAATATTTTGTCTGGGAAAAAAAAGTAAAACTGATTTTTTCATTTGATTTTCTAGTAAAGATAATATTAAAATATAATGTGCTATACTTTCCTTGCGTACATTTAAGCCATTCATGTGGGGTTTTTTTGCTATCATAGTATATATGTTTAGTTATATTTCAATTATGTCATAATTAATATAAGAAAGCTTCTTAATGTTGTTGTTATTGACAAGCACATTTCTAAGATGTCCAAATTCTGGAGGACTGAAGAAAGTACTCTTTTCTCTGATAACTGTAGATACTAAGTTTTTGTGATAATTTGGAAAGAAAACAAATCCTAAATGCATGATTTCCTATTAGAATATGGATTTGTTTGAAAAGTGAAAAAAAAGGTTTCCAAACTGTTATATAACCATTAACATTTTCCCCTACTACTGCAAGGAAAGCAAAGAGAGACTAGAGGGGAACTATTTCCCTATCTCAGTGCTATGATTTCTGCTAATTGTCAGTCATNTTCATAACAAATATGGCAATAGTAAAAAAAAAAAAAAGCAGTCTTTCAAATGAAAAAATCATCATATTTTTATTTTGTGGGCAAGTCTTAGTAAATTGAGGTACTATAATAATAATACCATCTCTGCTTGTGGATTATACATTCCATCATGATTTATCAAGCTATCTCACACAGACAGACCTGTTATTTTCTGATTTCCAGTTTCCAGTTATTCGCTTGTTGAAAGGATCTGTCAAATTTTATTCCAGGCTAGACAAGCATGAGTAAGTTTCAGATAAGTAACAACTATATGATGCTTCGATGCAACAGTAATGAATACAATAATGCTTTTTTTGATAAAATAGATGATTAAGACAGAAAATACAGTCTTGACAGTACTGAGCCATACACCCCATCGTTTTTGGTTTTTCAGTTAACTAATTCAAATTGCATTCAGTAGGAGTGGTGAAGAGTGGAGGAAGAGGGCAAAAAAAAGAAAGTGTGAAAAACCTTCGAATTCAAAGTTACAATAACAATTTACAGGCAAACAAGTGCAATCAATCTCCATTGGGTCTAAACGTTTTGCAGTCCAAGTGGGAGAGGAGGGGAGAGGAAGAGGGCAAAAAAAAGAAAGTGTGAAAAACCTTCGAATTCAAAGTTACAATAACAATTTACAGGCAAACAAGTGCAATCAATCTCCATTGGGTCTAAACGTTTTGCAGTCCAAGTAAAACAGTACCTTTGAGTACCGTAGTAAAAGACTGAAAAAGAAGGGTTTAACGATGTAACAGTGAATGTAAAATCTTCTTGAATACTTCTCAAAATCATATTTCATATATTGCTTATTTACATCAGTGCATCCTTACTCTTGATGTACTGTCTGTGGTTTAACCACAATTCTGGGTTCCCTTCACAGGCAGTAGAGAAGACAAGGACCAAACTGAAATGATTGTTTTCATCCCAGAGTAGACAGCTAGAATTAGTGAACTGAAAATGCTTCCTCAGAATTATCTGCAGTGGTGTCCTAAAGTCAGCTAAGTTGAAATCTATTCCTTCTGCCTTTCACAGTCAGCACTCAGTACAACATCACAGAGTCATCAAATAAATTAACTTGGGCCAAACTTTTGTAGATTCCATATATTGTTTACAGTTGGATCAATTGGAACAATTTGCTCAAATCCAGCTGAATTTTGAAAGTCTTCAAGGATGGAGATTCCACAGTGTTTCTGAGAATCCTGTTCCCTTGTTTAGCCACTCTCATGTTAAAATAATAATTAAAATAATTAAGTTGATTAAAATAATCATTAAAATTGAATTAGAATTTATAGTATTCTAGCTAGTGTCTGGAGCATCTTGTTCTATCACTACACACCTCTGAGAAAAATCTGGCTCTGTCTATTGTACTACTTATGTTTAGGTAACCACAGTCAGCAATATGATCACTCCTTAGCCTTTTCTAAGGCTGAAAAAAATCTCTCAGCCTCCCTTTATATGGTTTGTAGTCCAGTCAGTTTTCCTACCTTACAGTACATATACCCAGTTCATATCTCATCAGTTTATCTATTATGAAACACCATGTTAAAAGCTAAAGGAAAACGCAACCTAATGCTCTCCCCTTGCACATTGAGATAGTCATGTAATCAATAAGAGTTATGATTGGTTAGGCATGATCTACCTTTGGTAATCCAGTAAAAATGAAAGCAGAAATTATTGCTTCCTTAGGAAGACTGACTTCATAGTACTGTCTGTAGCTGTCTTTCATTGGTGGGATATAGCAGAAGAGATGATGATCTAGTGGACATGATGACTTCTCAAATCATTGCTGTAGTTGAAGACAGGGTCATTCATTTTTTATTTCATGTTTGATTCTTCAAACAGTAAAAGTAACCTGACTGATTTATCTGTGTTCTAAACTCCCAGCTAAATAATATACACAGTGAGTTACTTTACAAAAAACAACAATAACAACAAAAACTCAACAGGTAGCCCTACCTGTTGTCAAGGTACCAAAAAGGGTCACCTTTTTCTGTGTATGACCTTTAGCTGATAACTCTCACTAAATTTCTGAAAATGCTAGATTAGTTGGATCTTTTTTCTGGATAACAGAAAAAATAATAGATTTTGAATTTATTTGGACAACATAGGTTGATAGTGTCATGAAAAGAAACTTTTGAGACAGAACAAAAAAACATACTTTTTATGTTGATGGTATACTGACCTTTCATTCTTCATTCTAATCTTTAGAGGGACATTAGACAAGTGAGTCAAGATAATTCCTCCGAAGTTTCTGCATGGAAGCAAATTACTTCATGATTTTGCAATGACTATGCAAACTGTACCAGAGGCATTTATTCTACTTTTATCCATAATCAGAAGAATATAATTAAGTTCAGACTCTGATTTTTCTTAATAGTGATGTTGAAACACAGTCAGTAGTTAAGAGTGATACTGAAACACAGGACATTCCTAAAGGCATTTCTGTAATGATTTTGTAGAGAACCTCAAGAGGTAATAGCAAAGAAAATTGTCTTTGTGTCTAGAACGATCACTCTGAAATGTTCCATGGGGCTTTTTTGGGGGGGAGGGGGGGAAGTGGGAGGAGGGGAGAGGGTGCTGTGCTTTTTTCATAACATTTGTATGCATGTGTGGTTTTTTTTATTGTTTCTGTGTTTGTATGTCTTCCCCTGTGAAAGATTAAAAACGTTCAAAAGATAAAGGTTTTAATGGATCAGAGTGATGGTCCTGATCATAGCCAGACATTTTAAGAGGCGAATATTTTTATTTTGAAAGAATTTGTTGAATACAAAATAGGATATCTGTAATATTAATTTTTGTAAGGTACTTGGAGTTTTGGTAATAATTTAATATCCTGGACTAGAGAACAGGAATGTTGTTTTAATTTTGTGAATTTAGTAGTTTTAGCACCTTTATTCCTGCATACTCAGTGTTTCAGAGCTTGTGCATTCATCTTCACAAAACAATTTCACTACCCATAACTGAATAAAAGTAGGTATATTTCACAAATCTTTAATGTAAGAAATTACCATACTATGGTCTGATTCTGGTGTGAGTTTTTTGTGATACAGATAACTTAAATACCAGATAGTTATGAATTCATGTAATTTATCCTTCGAAGTATTAAAGAATACAGACTGAAATTATAGCTCAGATTTGTGCAAGGAGATCCTTCATCCATTGCACAGTTCCTTAGAAATATTCAGGAAGAAAGAAGGAGGTAATACGATTGAATCAGTTGAAGATGTTTTTTAAAGTGTTGTTTTCGTAACTTTTGGAAAGACAGAAGGACAGAGAATATAGGGGGGAACTCCCTGCACTGAATCTCAAAGTATTGTCACTTGAAAGCATCTGTTTTCCTGAGTTTTGTGGAATAAAAAAAGTGTTTTAGAACATCTTCAGTGCCCTACAAGGTGATTTGAAGTTCTTCTCTTGAGAGTCATGCATAGTATAGAGAGAGACATGGATTATCATTTTAGTCTGAAACAAAATACTCTGACTCCTTCCTATTTTGTTGGCTACTAAAATTACATGGATTGATTCACATGGCTTTTATAAAATTCTCCAGGCAAACTTCTGGATATTTTCTCCAAACCAACATCATATTAATAGATGAATAAGCCAGTGAAATTAAGTAGCAGCAGTTTCAAGATGGTAGAAAATTCCAAATTGGAAATCTGTTTACTCCAGTTTGGAGGAAAAAAGGATCTTGCTGTGATAAAATTTGTCCTAATTAATGTTCAAGGTATTCATCATATTTTAAAAGCAACTTATTTAAAAGTGTAAACAAAGAAATACTATGATTATTTCTTCATTGAAAGGACACTTTTCCCTTTCTTTTGTACACTATTTATTTATTCCACATTTTTACGAGTGATATTTTACATAGTATTACATAACAGACAGGCTACATCATCTCCTTGCCTACCCAAAGCAGATTAAAGGTTTCCAGAACAGAATCCGTCACATGATCTGCAATCAGTTGGCACTCAACACAGCGACAAGATGCTACCTTTTATTATTTTTATTTCTCATAAGATAAAATATTCTTTTTAAAAATATTTCATGTAACGTAGTTCCTAGATTATTTTATCTGTCTTTAATCTAGGAAGAAAATTTGTGTAAAATGGGTTCTTAATTTGGAAATGTATCTTCTATTTTATTTTTTTTTCTGTTATTCCTCACATGATAATTTGATTTATGAAAGAAAATGCTCCTGAACAGAAATACAGTTATTGTATTTCTGTCCCTGGACTAGGACAGAAATTTTTACCTGTTTCTTCTCCTTGTTTCTCTTACTTTTTCAAAGAGGTTTTAAAATGTTCTGAATGTGCTGCCTTTATCCTAATATGTGAGACATGTCTAGAAATACTCTGGGCACAAAGACCAACTGGCATAAAACAGACCATGTAAGACTATGCAAGTCTTACAGTTTCCAAGGAGGAAGTGGCAAAACTGCCTTCTGCAGATTTTCCCAAGACCTTGAAACTGCTGAATCATGCCCAAGATTTGTCTGGTAGAGTGCTAGCCGGCCTGAGCCCAAAGCATGCCAAGGACTATTCTCACAATTTAGTGGAGCAGGCTAGCAGGTTCCAGTAGTTAGCAATGTCTCTGAACGCTCTTCAGTTCCCTTACCTATCACTGTGTGATAAAGCCCTATGTAGGGCTTTATTTGGTGTGCTGAGAACAATTGTCCTCTCTAAGCTAATACTGGAATAAAGCACAACAATTTGTTCATGCTCATACACAGGCTCTAGCCACTTGCTATGCTGGGTTAAGATTCTGGAGCAAACTTTCCTTTTCTGAAAGGCTTCAATTTGATCTTGATCATGAGGGACTAGTTTTTGTGTCTGCATTGCAAAATTATTCAGTTCAGTTGAAATTTCAAGTGGCAATGCTTTTAGCTGTTTGGTTTGGGAACATAGTTGTCTGACTAAATATCTTACCATTAGTTGTTTTGCTTTCATTTAATCAAGATATTTGCAGTTATTTGCAGGTGTGGCTTTCAATATGCAACAATAAAGGCCCCAGATTATGTAATTATTCTCTCTTCATCATACCACAAGCATATGTTAATGACAGAGATTGCCTTTACCTGAATAAGAGACATTCAAACATGTCCATCTATGTCTAAATCCATACGCATGGATTCAGCTTTTAGACCCGATCGGAATAAGCACCAAAATTATTTATTTGATAAATATTTTGCTTCCTTGATAAACATGAAAGAGAGAAAGTACAAATCAACTTACTTTCATTACAAACAGAATACTTTCCAAAAAGAATGATTTCCATGAGTCATATGAGTCATCAGTGAAGATGTCATGCCAAATTTATTTATCATGAGACTGGCCACCTAAGAAATTTTTTTCCATTAAATGAGTGTTGCAAATTGTTTTTAAAACTATTACTTTGGAATAATTGCATAGAAAGTTGGAGTAATAATGCTCGTGATGTTACTTTGCAAACCTTCTGCAATAGAGCTTACTCTCTGGTTCCAAAATGCTAAAATATACAACTGACAGTTGGGTACTTCTCAGAAGATGGGAATGAAAAACAGAGACTGCCTATACATCTTTCATGATAGAGTTCCACTGCTCAACTCACTTTGAGAATGCATCTCAGTTCACAGCAGAGGTTCTCTTCCAGTTCCTTGGTGGGCCAAGCTACATTTTCACCCTGCTGGAGACTTTTATGACTATGCTCAATTTCATACATATATTTATATATATATATATATATGTATATCAGTAAATGAGATGATCAAAGAACTGTTTTCCCCTGGGAGCTAATGACACAACAAACTATACTCGTGTGGTGGAGTTCTCCTCATCCAAAATGGTTCATCCACATCCATTCCAAGTCTAGCACATCAACGGAGGTTATCCTCGCCATCTGCTCTGCCCTGGTGAAGCCATATCTGAACTACTGAGTCTAGTTTCGGGCTCCCCAGTTCAAGAAAGACAGGAAATTATTGGAGTACAGTGGAGGGCTACAAAGATTATTGGGGGAAAGATTATTATTTGAAAGTCTGAGAGACCTGGGACTATTTAACTTGAAGAAGACTGAGATCTTATCAATGCTTATAAATATCTAAAGGGCTGGTGTCACGAGAATGGGGCCTGGCTAATTTGAGTGACACAATTGTGCTTACTACAGGCAGCTGATCAGGAGGAGGAATTTGATGAGAGCTTCTAGAAACAGCTGAAGGTAGCCTCACAATCACAGCTGCATTTTTCAGTGAATAAGTAACTCATGTGTCACTGTAGCCATCGTTTGACTTTTTTTTTTTTTTAACCTAAGGTAGGTAGATATTGATTTATAATTCATCAAAATCTTCACTTTAACTTTGTCACCTTCTACTTTATCATAGGACTGCTATGGTCTTCCAGCAGATAAAGAAAATCATGAGTTGATATTATTTATCATTTATGATGCACAAATGAATGTAAGGCAAACAAGGATCCAAAATTAAGTAGAAAAAGGAATTAATCTTGCATATAGTCTTGATGATAAAGACTGCTTGTTGACGATTTCACACTCAAACAATGAGGCATGTTTATATAGAATAAACATGATTTAGAGAAAAGAAAAATTCATAATCAAAAGAATAAGTTTGACAAGTATGTGGATTGCCTTCCAGTTTATTTATAGTTCTTGAGCTACTGAAGAACTTTATTAATGAAGTAGAAAACAGCTTCTGTCGTGGTAGTCTGAAGAAACTATTATTCATTTCTGTTAGATTTTAAAAATATGTTAATGCCTGTCTTCTTTCACTGTTTTAAGGATTAAGGATTGATTCTACTTTTTTAATGCAAATGGTTCTTTTGTCATGGCCTTTATCATATTTTAATTTATATGACTCCTTTTCTTTTGAAATCAAATCCATTTTACATTTGGGAGTTGAACAAAAGGGAAAATATCTAGCTGTTACATTGACAATATTATACTTTTTCTTCAGCCATAAAGTTCTTTGTATGCTTATATCCATGAGCACTTTGTACTGCCTTGACAAGCTTATTTTTACATTTCTCAGAGTCAAGAAACTCTGTTACTGAAGACCATAATGGCAGGTCTGCTATCATGGACCTTTAAATAGACAAAGACACCCCATAGAATGAGAGAATTCACATCTATCCAAAAGTACACATGCCCTGTTGCAGGCAAGAGAAAAACTTTCAAAGATCTTTTTACTGCTCCAGTTTAATGTTTGCTTTTGATAAAACTTTTTCAGTAGCAATATGTCTATTAGCTAAACACATTTTCTTTAGTCAGAAAAGAACACATTTCTTTCTGATTTAGTATCAACAGGAAAAATTCAGCATTTCTACTCACACTATTAGACATCATGCAACATTTATGCCTTCACATGCCTTCCACTAAGAATTATTTTATATACTGTTCATAGTGGGAATTCTGTGGCAAGAAATATACTGAGGCTGCTGATAAGAGAATGTACTGCGAATTAATAAACTCTAGCATTGACGTCAGGTGTTTGGAGAAACATTTCTTGTACTGCGTAAGAAAATGAGCTATGAGATGAAAGATTCATTTAAACTCTGCAGAATCCATTGCTGAATGCTTACGCAGTCTCAGCATTTTTTAAAAGCCTTAGATTACATTGAATTTGACCTAAAGCTTTCATCAAAATTTTAGAAATCTTTGGGTTTGGAATGTGTTTTTGGGCCTTTAAAAGCACAGTCAAGATGTCTGTACCCTTTGGTCCCAAGAGAGACGTACATATCATCAGTGTGTGCTGCAACAATCAGAAAATGTGCCATTTCTTACCATCATCATGTATACTCCACATAACTGGGACATGTTTAATCGGAATGCTCCCAAGGGAGGAGTAATGAGGCTTAATTAGTATAGTAGTGTCATCGGGTGAAAGATGAATTATAATTAAAGTGCAGCACTATGCAAATCACTTCATCTCTCTCTCTCATTCCCCCTCTCTCTTTTTCTCTCTGCTTCATACGCTCTATCAGACATATTTATGAATACCTGCTTCACAAGGAAGCTGTTCCTCAAAGGTTAGAAATTGTAGCTTGTAAGGCAGATGTGTTCAAAAACTATAGGGATTTTCCTGCTATGCTGAACAGATCATAGACCAAGAGGGACCACAGCAGCAGAAACAGCATTGGTTTACTTCTCTCTCTAGGTATTGAAATTTTTCTGGGTTTTTGTTTGTTTGTTTGTTTTTCTTTCCCCAAGAACATATGAAAAAGCTACCAGAAAAGATTATCCATCTGTTCCCATCTTATGTGTAAGGAGTAACTTCTGTTAATAGTAGATGCTTAGGGAAGAAAAGATGAACAATTCTAATAATATTTCCTGTATAGCATAGGCAAGACTAGTAAAGCATTTGTCCTTTTAACAGTCTAGTTGCATCCTATGAATTCTGGGGATTTATCTCTGAGTTCTCTAGATCTTCTGCCTCTTGTTCCTTGATAGCGGAACATGCCAGTAGTGACATAAGCTGTTTCACTACTTAACCTCCTTAGAAGTAGGATCGTTTTTGGCACATTGTTTACCTCAAAAAAGCTTTCACAGTGAAGGTCTGAACTCATTGCAGTTAACTCCATCCAGAAATGTCCTTTTAATTAATAATTTAGGACAACAAGGAAATGAANAAAAGAAAAACTGAAAAGTATGTACACTTTCTTCTTCGAGTAGACCTAACAGGATAAAAACAAGAGAGTTGTGATAAGGTCATGAAGTGTTGTACAGATGACAGGTTCTGAACTGTGGTTGGAGAAGGTGTCATGATGGTGCCTGAAGAACTTGTGACATATAGCATAGCAGCATACCAGTGGTCTGAATGTTACCATTCAACCACCTTACTGGAAGAAGTGATTGTGACTAGGAATAGTCCATTCGGAATAGCTTCTGGCATGTTTTTCCACAACTACCTTGAGTATTGTTTGGGAAAGCATGAGTGAACAGAGATCTAAACTATGCCTAACAGCTTGCTTACAATTAATACTATAGATGGTTGCTGATCACTGAACCAGAATGTGCTTCTGTCTTGTTTTGTTTAATACAATAGACTTAGCCTAAAAGTCTAAATTCAGCTTTGTCAAGTGCAATGCCGAGTTTTGGCTCTGAATAGACCAACATGACATGTAGGTTGTTACGCTTTATGTCATTTAGTTACTGCAATCTTTCTGTTTTACATTTCCTTACAATCCACATTCTGGAAAGAATTTTCTGCACAGCAGTACTGACAAAAGTCGTGCCTTGTTTTTACATTATAAGATTTTGTTGATTTCTGAAAGTTTCTTCATCTATACAGGATGTATTTGATCTTATTTCTCCATCCTACATGAAAATTCCTTTTTCAGCTTTCTTTTCAATTTTACTGAAACATCCCCTTTGTTTGCACAGTTTTTGTATTTAATTGTTTTCTCATTCCTTTCCAGACAGAAACACATCTGTATACATTTGCACTTCCATAAATCAGTATGCACATGAGGACTGAACAGGACTACTGTGTAGGTGCGAGTAGGTCATCGTGGCAACAATTAGCAGTACACCAGCTGAACTTGATGGTTATTTCTTGTGTCATTTCTATACTGTGTCAGAAGAACCCAAAGCTCATTTCATTACCTAAAATTCCTGACAAATATATGATAGACAGCAGTGGAAAGGGCAAACTCATATGAATTTTATCTCACTCAGCAATTACCATTTTTTAAAGGGCAGGTTTAATGCAGTGAGGAAAATTCTTAAGACAGATTTTACATTTGTGTTCATTACTTAAAAGGAATGTTTGATAGAATAATTCATTTGCATTATTTCAAAAGGCAAAAACTTTTACTTGTCAAGTGATAGTCCCTGTATACCAGTACATTTAAGTTAATAAAAAAAGGTCAAATTTTTCACAAAACAATTCTGAGATGTGTATTTTCTAGAGCAAATTCTTCTAAGCAGTTATTTGAAGTGCTATGGGCAATTTAAATTTTACTGACGGTTTAAAATTTGCCAATTGTATATACTGATATTCTTAAATTGAAATTACAAAATACATTAAAATTAAAATCTTAAAATGTTGTTACTAATGTAGTCCATTATGCAAATGAAAGCTAACTTTGCGCTGAACTGCATTAGTAACAACCTGGCATCATGTCAGTGGACATGATTATTCCCCTCTATTCAGTACAGATGGGACACCGCATCTGTACCGTGACCCGTTTAGGAGTTTCTTGTACAGAAACAATACTGAAAGCTGGACTAAGTCCAGAAAAAAGGGACTCCCTTGATGACCATCTAGGGGACTAGGCCACTTGAAAATCAGAGGGATGCTGAGAGAAGAGCATTTATTCTCACAGAAGACAAGAGGCTGGAAGGGCTGAAAGACTTCTGTTTTAAGCTGTCCCATGCAGGATTGTGGAGGTTCACAGTAAATGCATAGGAGTGCAGAAATTTAAGTTGCACAGAAGGAAATTCTGACTGGATATAAGAGGAAAAAAATCACAGTGATGGTGGTAAGATGCTGGAACTCAGGCACGCAGGAACCTCCACCCATAAAAATCTTGAAAACACTGTGCAAGAAGCTCTGAAAATTGCTGTAATATAAAGGATGGTCATTTCTTGTGTGAGGGCTTGAATAAGGTGACCTCCAGACTCCCAATCTAAATTATACTATGATTCTTTGAAACACAACAGTTTAAATACTTCTGCGTATAAATACCTCTCCCTATCTTCTCCTCTAAAGGGGAAATTAATACCTTTTTATTTTCAGAATCTAGAAGTGATCTCACCTGTGAAGTGTAAAGGTTCTGAGGAAGAGCAATCTGCGTCGTATAATGTACAGACTAGTTAAAATGAAAATCCTAACTGATCTCCATTGTTACTGCCTCTTGCTTTCTGTAGCACACAGCCTTACTTTCTGCCAAAGACACCTTTACATAGCGCTGAGGTAAAACTGTAGTGTGTGCATCCTAAGTTTCTAGTGGAAGCTTATAGTAGCACTGGTGCAGTCTCAATGAAAGTGTTTTTTTATTGTCCAACTGCAAAAAACGGGGACATATATATTGATATAAGGCACGTCTTGTGACATATCACTTGAGAGGGCTGCTCTGAAAGTAATGTCTCCTATTTTATTATTGTCCATGACATCAGATGTTGGTGGTATGGCAGTAGAGGCTGAACCTTCTCACTAATATTCCATAACATTTTGTTGCTGTGCTACAGATGACAGCAGAGGGGCAATCTCACAAAATGGAGTCTGACATGGAAGTGTAAAGATGTGTCATCAAATTCCTCCCTGCAGAAAAAATTGCACCCACTGACATTGTGGTGCCAGTGATGTGAGAAACAAGCCACATTCCAGATGGCCATACAAATTTCTAAGATTGCAGCACACAGGCTCTTGTTCATACCTAGCTAATGATGGTACCAATGTTGAAAAATAAAGTTTTGTAGCTGAGAATGTGGCCTATCAAATAACATTGTTGCACTCTTTGTTATAGTTTCCATGGAAATAAACAGGAGGCATTACTTTTGGAGTGGCCTAACTATTTACATTTTCATGCAAAAGACAAGGCAACAAGTGGCAGTGTGTGAGGATTACTACACAGTGAATTATGACATGTTCCTTCTTCACACAGTTTTCACCAAATGTTGCCTTTAAGCCTCCTGAAAATGTCTCCCTCGTGCCAGAATGGAATAGATGAAGAATTATGTAAAAGTATGCAGAAGCCTGGGTAGAGTTGAAGCAATCTAAACAATTACTACTACTACTACTGTTTCTATTTACTCATCAAGGCTGCATATCTTATGAAATCTTATTCATATCAATTCTGGAATCTAATGTTCTCCTAAGTAGCTCATGTAGTATCTGTATAATAATATCTGCTCCTGATAACTGATACGACAGAATAAAGTTCTCACAGAAGACAGGCAACCATCTTTTATTTGGAAATGCTTTTTATATGCCTAGTCCACAATAGATAGGGATATTTCATCACTATTCTCTAATTATTAATGCTGTAAGAAAAATGCACTAATCTGAATGGGTGAGGATGCCTCATCAACACTGTCAATTTGTTAATGAGAGTAAAGAGAATTAATGAGCAAGAAGGAATTAAAACAGAGAAAATGAGTCAAAATTAATAACAAGACACAGAAAAATAGTACCAAAAAATGGCTAAAAGAGAAATTCTAGAAGAGCTTTCTTGAAAAATACAAAGAGTAGAAAAACAAGAAGGGTGAGAAGAAAACTAGGGAAGAATATATGTTCTGCACTTGGGAATCAGTGTCCTACACTGCAGCTTGAGAAGCCTGGAAGGAAAGGAGTCTGCTATGCTTTACATGCTAACCTGAAGATATATTATTCTACTCTACAATGCAATGTCAAATGTCTCTTGGAAACCTAAAATAGATTATGTCCACCACTTCATCCATATCTGCTCCCTGCATTCTCCTTATGATAAGACAGAGATTTATATTCTTATTCATCTCAAATGGGTGCATCAATCTCTGTTGTCAGTTTGCCTGTCCAAATAACAAACCTGCATATCACAGAACTGTTTTAAATGTAATATTGATAGATGTTGTTTGTGTGCTCTTGGCATCAACTTACAGTCACCTGCTTACGAATTGCAATCTTCTCAACAAA
Source organism: Pavo muticus (assembly GCA_016647715.1). Classification (NCBI taxonomy): domain Eukaryota; kingdom Metazoa; phylum Chordata; class Aves; order Galliformes; family Phasianidae; genus Pavo; species Pavo muticus. Next base: position 256,915 of record JACDJE010000287.1, read on the forward strand.
TCCTTGTTTTCCACCTTTTCCACATTCTCATTTTCAAAAATTAATGATCATGGAGTCATCATTTGGTACATTACTAGGAATTTTTGCTTTCCTGTCGTTAAGCAGAGTCACAAAGCTGTTTGCAGCACCCACTGGTGCCATTCTTTTTCTGGTTTCAAAAGTCCTGGGTCACATCTTGGGGATAGAAGTATTGCCAGCGCCTAACTAAGCTGAATGTTTTCAGTTAAATCTCTGATCTGATAAAACGCTGAAAAGCCCTCCATAGCCACAGCTAAGTTACCAACATGAGCTACATATATCTTCATATCTTTCTTTCAGTTTTAGACTTTTTGAAATACCCAGTTTGTAAAACTGATATTTTACTAGTAATCCATCATTATAAACTCACTGGTCCACTGTAGTGCATTGTTTATGAGTTTGCTATTTTCCCTCATATCCTCACATACCCTCAGAGCAGTGAGGTTGTTAATGTATATGACAAGGAACATTCAAGGACTCCTTTATCTCATACAGTACTAACAATGCTAAATGCTTTTTCTTATATGTTTGGTACTTCTATTCTATTACAACTGTTTCGGTATTATGAGATTAGCACACACAGTCATGTGTGATCAATATTTTTATGTGAATACAAACTCATATAATTGTTGAAAAAAAAAGAATATTAATGAATATTACAAAAAGATCTACTTTGATATATATTCAGTGTGCTTTTTTTTTTCTCTTTCTGTCCCAGTGAAGTCAGTAGGAGGCTTGCCATAGATTGCAGAGGACATTAAGACCTAACTTATTAAACTGTAACACTATCATTAAAGGTAATAATTCATATATAATAANTCCTTTTTTCACTTAACTCATTCATTCCACACATATATTGCCTTATTGAAAACGTATACACTGGAAATGGATCTAAGTTTTTGTGATGTTTTTCTAAAAGTAGTATTCATATATTCAATCCTTTTTAATCAGAAGATTCTAATAGGGCTATAGTTTATTATGTCAGGCTTGAAAGAAATCAATCCTTTCACAGTGAAAGCATTAGAATTTCAAAATCCTTTTTCAGACTCTGTAATCTGTGCTGAAGATATATTCAGTGTGCTCATATCTTTTATCACAACACAAGAACTTTCAAACATTAAGAATAAGTTTATTTTCTTCTGTAAATCTTTCGGTCAGAATTTATATGCACTGTCACATACTAGGACATCTCAGTGTATGTTCCATGGCATGCAGAATAATGATAGCATAAACCTGAAGTACAACATAAATGTCAGCACATTCTCTCAGCTACCTCATATAACCATTTCAGCTTCTTAATGTGTCAGCTTAAAAGTAGCTGCCCTAGATCTACTGTATTCACCTACATCATGTATTGAGTACCCCCTCTATTGCCGCTGTGCTAGAAAATAACTTAAACTGACAACAATTCTGTTTTCCTTTAATAAAATCCTTGAAACAAAATGGTCATATCTGTTCCTTCCCTGTCTAAAAGAAGTATGTCTTTTATACTGTACCAGGTCCTTTTAAAGTGCTTTTCAAAAGCTAATAACTATTTTAATTTTTTTTTCCCAGAACTCAGTACATTAGGATTTACTTATTTGTCATGTGGGTAACTGAAGATATAAGGAGAATAACTGACTTATTCAAGGCTACCCATGAAGTTGGCTTTAGTAATAGGCATAGAATCCAAGTCTTTTGTTTCCATTTCTCTGTTGCTCACTCTGGCTTATGGCTAAAAGACAGTCTTCCCCAGGACCCAGGAAGTAGTTCCCAAGTGAGACTTGATACAGTCTCACTCTTTCTCCCGTGTAAAGAAATGCTCTCAAATCTTAAGTTTCTCATGCAATTGGATAGCAATCAAAGCTGATTTGCTATTTGTTTTAGTGATGACTGTTCACCTCCTCCAGATTAGGAGGCAGACTCCTGTATAGTTCAGTCTGAATAGGTTCCTGAGGTTTAGAATGAGAGATCACAGACTTTCCAGAGATGCAAGTCTCCTTGCCACATGCAACTGCTTACTTCATGCAGGAAATGTCATCTTTGTTTTATACAGTCCATAAAGCATGGAGCAGGATTTCATTATATTAATTTTATACCTCTGTGAAGGAGAACTAATCACTTTGTTTTCAATGGAGAGGCATAACTGAGTGTAGAATGATTCATCTGGCCAAATGCAGTCATCCACTTTATAATAATCATATAGTAGAACTGACTAGTTCAGATGAGCCAATTCACACTCAGACATCTACTTCTACTAAGATGAATGCTGCCAATAATGCATTTTGTTGCATCCAAATATTTAGGACTGTGTTTTTTTTCTTTCCAGCCTAGCCAAAGTATACACATTAGGAAGCATATTTTCTCCTGACCTTGTTATGTTTAAAAAAAAAATAAAAATAGAATANATATATTCTTCCCAAGAACAGTGAATGTATGGCTAGAGGTTTTTCTTGATTTACATTTCTGTGGCAGAGCTTTTTTGTATGAATATCAACAGTACAAAGACAAGAAGGAGGCAGATAGAATTCTGAACTGAAAATACTGACTTCAGTGAAAAGCTTGCACTCCCTTGCCCTCTCCCAGCTAAAAGTGATCATTGGTATATAGCTTCTGGGAAAGGCAAAAACACTTGTATTTTCTTCTGCAGACTATTTTGCTAAACAGGATTAGTCATATCTTGCAACTCAGGGAAATAACTTTTCTCCCTAAATGAACTCTCAGAAATACCAGAACTGCCATGCACATACTTCCTCTATGTTATATCCTCTGCACTAAATTTCTCTTAATATGGAGCCAATTTAGGTTTAAAGTATTTTACAAAACCCAAAAAGCTTGTCAATATGTGCTGCTCATTACAATCTCGGTCTCTTAGCACCACCAGTGTGCTGAGGATGGCAATCAATAGCTTTTCACAATTGCCTGTTTATAGTTGGGCTGAAAGTCATTTTCTCAGTGGTGTAATTTATGGGCAGTGACAGGATCCCCTCAGCCCCACTTCGAGCAACAGTGCCAACAGCAATACGCCAATCCTAATGCAACAATCCTTGTGGATGAAATGTGCTTCTGTTGAAAACATCACAGGAAAAACTATTCATTGTCAAGTCTTTATCATGAAGGTTCAACAGATTCTCTCCTGCGAAGAAATCAGTCCCAAGGATGGGGGAAAAAAAAAAAAGGAAGATCTGTGTGGTTGTTTAAATAATTTGTTATATCCATAAAAGCAAGTAATGCAACTTTGCACACAGTAAAGTTGTTTTTCACTAGAAGGTTTATTTTGTTTCACAAGTTGGGGATGGAGACATTTGTATACACATGTATAAAACATCTCAAGCTTATTTCTATCATAGCCCAGTGAACTCATTGTTATAAGGTTAAATGACTCTCAGAGATTAACCTACTTCAAATTTTATTTATTTATTTATGTGCATTACTAACCATTCCAAAGAAAAGTAGCTTACTGTAATATTATCTCAGACCTAGGTGAGACTAACCAGTAGACTCCACAAGAATGCTTCAGTTTAGTGGATTCAGGACTGACAACCAGACAGCACATCAACAGTTTCTAAAGTTCTTTTGGTGTATTTTTGAATCTTTGGTGGGATATAAAAAGTCCCTTGGATACTCCTTGAAAAGCAAGAATGGAGAAGGCAAAATTCCAGAAGAAACAACAATAGAGAAAGTGAGATAGGACAGAGAGGAGGGGAATTAAACTGAACAAGATGAAGGTCTAGGAAGAGTGCATAACAGTGCACCACTATAATCCTTATTTCTGATACTCCTCACTCTCATGATTTTGGTTTTGGTTATGAAGCTGTGAATTTCTATTCCCATTTACTTCTCTGTATTGAACAGAGAGAAAAACGTTAGCCCATAGATGTCTCCTCACAGACCTATGGCTGGCTAGGCAGGTTGAGAGTTTTACAGTGTCTTTGGCTGGAAATAAAGGAATGAAAGCCCCAGTGGCCAGAACCTAATGAAGCACAGATATTCAAAAGACTATATGTAGTATCCCTTTACTTTCTCATTGTGGTTCTGTGACTTGTAACTGTTATATGAGGCTATAGGAATATGCAGCAGAAGACAAGGGAGGTTTTGCTCATTTTACTGCTTAAGCCTGGCATGAAGTACAATGGCACACTAAAAAGCTATGTTTTGCTTTCTCTTAGTTCATATATAACTCAGCAGAAATGGGTGCTTTCATCTGGATCATGTCCAGGGAGAGTTAGGTCTGTCCCATCACTGTAGATGCATAAAGATTAAATTGCAAAGCAGTCTATTGGCAAACATCATCTGCACTTGGTGTACTGGAAAAGGTGTACTGTGACTATTGTTGATTCATGGCATTCTCTATTATTACTGCCTGAAAAATTTATCAACTGTCTTGCTCTTCTGAAGTTATTGAATATTAAGGTGTTGTCTGTTGGTGGTCATAGTAGACATTTCCAGAGCCAATTAAAATGTGACATTAACCTAGGTACTAAATTCTGCTTCAGATGGCACTAATTCCTTGGTTCCAAATGAACCAAAAGATTTCCAAATGTAGACAAAATGCAATTTTTCTTTCTATCTGGACTGCTTAATTATCATCATTTTAGTCAGCATGACTTAACTGTAACCATCAGAAGCAATAGCAGAACAAGATTTTCATCTGAGATGGTATGTACATCAGCTGACAAATGCGAAATGATGGAAAGGTCTGAACCAGCCAGCCGTTGGCTGATGATCTTTGCCAGTTTGCAGCAAGCCTCAATTCTGTTTGGAGGCCAAAGCTTATGTCACCTGTGAATGATGATGTCTCTGTGCAATATTTCTCTGTTGTAATTTGTAACCTCCAGCATTGATATGAGTTACTGAGTTCGTGAGGGCACAGAAGTAGTAATTCATAAAAGATGTGAACTGTAAACAACAGCAAAATGAACAATAATATTGCTGTTACAAATGATAATCTGGAAGAAAATTTGTGTGTTCTAGAGTCTCTGGTTTAAAATTTGCATTAAATGTCTTACATAAATTATGCAACCTTGCAGCTCTGAGCAAAATTTTAAGCCACTGTTTGTGCTGGTAATACTGAATATTTATAAAGAACTTTTTAATTTCAAAAGTCTATAAAAAGAATGTTTAATATTATATGATTGAAGGATTGTATACTGATGCCAAATTTTGAGTTTGTTTCTGGGAATGTTTGCAGTCTTGTCTCTGAAATGACACAAGGATAACTCTGTTGGAAGTCCATATAAATAAATACCATACAAATAAATGCCCATATGAAAAAGTCTATCCTCATTAGGAAGCAGAAGCTGAAGATCAAGGATGCTTCTGTGTGACTAGGAATTCCTATACAGACAGATTCCCTAGTGAAGAGAGTGTCTCCAGCACAGCAAATGTCTGTTATGAACTTCGGGGACTAAATTTTCAGGAGGAGTGCATGATGAACAAAGTGCTCATGATTGCACATGAGAAACAGCTTCTTAATATATGATATATGAACAGAGGCATCTAAATGCTGGTCTTGGAAATGTCAGGTGGCCCCATCCTATTTTTTCTACCATTACACTTTGCATTTCATTGCCTCAGATCTGAGGATTTTTGAAGTGTTTTATTTTCACATGTTAAGCTATCTCCCAGTATTTTTAAAACACATAAATAATTTATTGTTTAGATGACATAATGAGGGTATCACTGATGACATGAAAATGCTGCACAAATATGAGGAAAGGTATATCAAAGTGTAGAAGTGTCAGATGCACTTCATTGGAGTGCTAGACAGTTTACAACAGCACTTTAAAAAAGTAGTTTTTTTCTCTGTGGAGTTTTTACAAGTAAGAAGATTGTATGAGAAACAGGTGCTGTTAGTTATGCACACCAGGGGAGAAAATGTGAGTTGACAAATAACCAATTTCTTTTTTATTTTAATTTATAATTGTTGGCATCAGCATCCCACAGCTACTTCTTTTGTGCTAACAATTATTCATCTGAATGGTATTTATGAACGCACAGAACAATCTGCACAAGAACAATGAAATCTAAGTGCATACAGGTATGAAAATAGAATATTTTCAGAAATGAAAACTCATTTAAAAAATCATTTTATTTCTTTGATTTCTAGAGAATATTTTATCTTTTCTGTTTCTCTCTGTGCTGCTTTTACCTCCCCTGATGTGCTTCCTTACCGTTGCTATCTCTACTTCTGTTTGTAACCCAAACAAGTATTGCAGCCTTTAATCTTGGTAGTTTTGTGTAGCCACAGTGCTGATACAAGGACATGAGGTAGTCAAGCTTGAGGACATCTCTCAAAAGTCAGAAAGTCAAGTATCACTGGTCATTTGACTTGGAGTTATATATTTGAGATTCTTGGTTATGGTGGGGCCAAACTAATAATTACATGGGTTAATTCAAAGACTAAGCTTTCTATCTATTGAATATGCCAAAATGTGCCTTTGTGCTCCTGGAGGAGAGAGAGAAAAAAAAAAAAAACAGTAACTTTGTAAAGGTAAAAATAAAACCTACTCAACACTTTCAGTTGTTAACACAGCAGTGAAGTATGCTTCATCTTACCCTGAAAGATAAGTATCAGCAGGGCATAAATCTGAAAATAGTGTTTTCAGTCAATAGAAATGACTTGTATGAAGCTCTAAATTCAAGACAGTAGTTGAACTCAGTGACACTGCAGCACAAAAACTGAGGCCTGTCTTCACAGCTTGCTTCATTTCTATTCAAGGAAGCACTGGGTGTCTTCTCCACCCAGTGTAGCCTTGCTACACTGACTATAACTTGAACACCATAGCCCTACTCTCCATTCAGCAAGAAATAGGTCCCAGGTTTCCCATGACTCTGGAACAGTGTGACAGTCTTCTGTCTCTTCAATCTGTTTTGGTTTGGTTTTGCTTTCATTGTGCATTTTTATTGTGTTTCATGACTGAAAGAATATATAGAGATGAGACCATAGAATCAAAGAATGGCTTCGGTTGGAAGGGACCCCAAGGATGATCAAGCACCAACCCCCCTGCCACAGGGGGGTTGCACCAACCTCCACACTTGATACCAGACCAGGCTGCCCAGGCCCCGTCCAATGTGGCCTTGAACACCTCCAGGGACCATGATATCTTAAATGAAATTCATTATACATTTTTCAGCATAAAACAATGATTATGAAATTGAAATTAAGCTAAGTATTTACATTTAAGAAATAAAGTTGCGACCAGATCCAAATGAAACAAAAGAAGATATAGTGAGGATAATAGGATTATGTACTTAATACTCACTTAACAGTTATGTAAGAGTTACTAACTCAATCCATGTGTATTCTCAACTGACCCTTATTAAGTAATCTGTAAACAACATTTATTCTCACTTGTCTGTCTCTCATTTATTCCTGAACATTAAAAAAAATATTATTTATGCTAACTTTGAATTAGATATTTGGAGAAAAGAAGAAGTCCCACTGCGTCCAAATGCAAGTCTTGTTTCTAATACTGGTAGTTTCACTGTTTCTGAGACATAAGTGTATGACTCACAGATGTGTATTCCATCAGTTGTACTGTGCAGAAAATTACATGTATTAGTAGACAAGACAGTAAAGTGCAACTTTTTCCTCTAGTAACCATGTGAATCTTTTCAGCTTATTGTTTCTTTTATGATAGCCAAGTGAAATAGCATTAGGGTTAGCTTTGTCATGAGCACTAAGATACAAATCCATCTGGATTCAATTGTTTATAAATCTGGTAAGTGGGAACAGGAACAGTTTTGATGAAAAGAGCCAGGTTCCTACTGTCAACATTTTGTGATCCTTCTACCATGAGCAAAGCCCAGGTTGATACAGTCTATTACTGTTTGAAATGTAGCCTGCGTTCTCTATAAGAAAAAAATATAGAGTTCACAAATTACTTTGTGTGATGTATTTTCTTAAAAATACCTTTTGTATACTAAGATAGACTGGTAAGGCACAATACAGGACAAGGATTGCTTGTACTTCTTTGCTTTAATATTGTATTTGGTCTCCAGAAACAGTGGAGATTGTGGCTGTAGTGGAATACTTGCATACGTCATCAAAGATTAATCTCACTCCCCCTCAGGTCAGCAGACATGTCTTGAATGTCATCAGCAGGAAATGAATCAGATGCCACATGCACCATAATGAAATCCAAGTGAGAAAAGACCATTACGAAATTGTTGCCTCTTGAATTCATATTACCATTCTGGCATGGTTGCACTCAGGGACGAAAAAAATAAAGGCAAGAAACAAGGACAAAAATCAGGAAAAAAATGTTTAATGAAAGATAAATCTATTGCCAGGAACCTCTAAGTAATCTGAAGAAACCACAGGGCATCCAGTTTTGCTTCATATGGAACAAAAACTTGAGCATCTCATAAGGTTAGATATAGGTAAGATAACTGGACGGCGAGGTTGATTGAAGTACACCTTAACGACTGGTTTCAAATGTTAGGGAACATTAGTACAAAGTGCAGTTGAAGACAAGTCACAAGTGATGTACAGTAGGGATTGAGGATGGGGTCAGTAATGCTTAACCTCTTCATTAGCTGGATGATGGGTAAGACAGTGCACACTCAGCAAGTCTGCAGATGATAAAAAACTGAGAGGAGTAACAAGGATACACCAGATGGGTGTGCTGACATCCAGAAGGGGCTGAACCAGATGGAAAACTGGGCAAAAAGAACAACAAAGGAAATCTTACCTGCATAGAAATAACTTCAGGCACAAGTACAGGCAGAAGAATGACCATCTGGTTGGCAGAAAGCTCAAACTGAAAATGTCATTCTGACCTTGCTCTCAACTCCTCTTGTTCTATCCTTTTATCCAGCATAGACCTCTGAGCATTGAGCTGAGGTACTGATGTAGATGAAAAAAACATTTTTTTATGGCTAACTTTCATCTAGATCCAGCTTTTTACCAAGCCACACAAAAGCCCAGTACAAGTGGAATGGCTCCAACAGACAAGTAAAATAAAGGGGAAGTAGGTGGGATACTTACACCTCATCTAAGTGACTATGTAATTACATCTTGAACATGCATGTCAGTTGTTAGAGAAATAGTTTGCACATCATCTGCAAAACAGCGTTCTTTTATCCAGATTATAATATAAAATTATCTTTTGCTCAGAATTCTTGACAATGATTATCACTCTAGTAGTTCTGTTGTAGACTTTTCACTCAGAAGTGATTGAAAGTATTTAAATTTTCAGACAAAAACAATTATAAAATATATTTACTATTTTCAGTCCTCATTATTTCACTGTACAGACTGGTGATCACTTGCTCAGAGTTTTAAAAGTTATCCAAGAATTAGAGGTAATTGACTTGATTCACAGCTTATTCATAGTTACTTCTGTACGATTTGATTCTTCTATATGCTTTAGAAAGGATTTATCTCACTTAGTTTTTATTGTTCAAAAGTTTCCCAGTGAGAAAGCTTCCATTTTAATGGGTGAATAGCCAACAACTTTTCAGCAGGTGCTGCAGTATCATCACTGGAAAAAATGCTCCCATTTTCACACCGCAGGAAATACTCCCAAATTTATTTCTAGCCACATTTGTTCCATGATGAAGTTTACCTTAGAAGGAAATCTAGAAATCTCTGGGTGAAGAGACTCAGGACACTACAGTACAGGTATTACTTTAACTGTCTCAAGTTCAGTACAACTGCATTGAAATAAGTCCTGGGAAATACAGTTAGAGCTTCTGGGTATTTATCATAGAATCATAGAATGGCCTGGGTTGAAAAGGACCATAATGATCATCTAATTTCAACCCCCCTGCTATGTGCAGGGTCACCAACCACTGGACCAATCTGCCCAGAGCCACATCCAGCCTGGCCTTGAATGCCTCCAGGGATGGGGCATCCACAACCTCCCTGGGCAACATGTTCCAGTGCGTCACCACCCTCTGCATGAAAAACTTCCTCCTAATATCTAACCTAAACCTCTCCTGTCTCAGTTTAAAACCATTCCCCCTTGTCCTATCACTATCCACCCTTGTAAACAGCTGTTCCCCCTCCTGTTTATATGCTCCCTTCATGTACTGGAAGGCCACCATGAGGTCTCCCCGGAGCCTTCTCTTCTCCAAGCTAAACAATCCCAGTTCCCTCAACCTTTCCTCATAGGAGAGGTGCTCCAGCCCTCTGATCATCTTAGTGGCCCTCCTCTGGACCCGCTCTAAGAGCTCCACGTCCTTCCTGTACTGGGGGCCCCGGGCCTGGATGCAGTACTCCAGATGGGGCCTCACAAGAGCCGAGTAGAGGGAGGCAGTCACCTCCCTCTCCCTGCTGGCCACTCCTTTTTTAATGCAGCCCATAATTTGGAGATAAATAATTCAAAGGAAAAAAATCAGCAATTTATTTTTCAGAGGATATTAATATATTTATCAGCATTTGTCTTTAAATCACTCCAAAGTTTAAATTAAAACCTGGAATAATAACTACCTTGTATGTTATCCTACATTTTATCATGCCCATAATAAACTTTCTTCTGTTATTGCCTCCTGAAAACATTATGATATTAAGGAAAGATGGAGAAGAAAATAACTTAATATAAGATTGGAACTTCAAGACTTTCCATTCCATGTAGTTTTATTACTTTTTAAGAAGTTTATCAAAGTTATCAATTAAAAGAAAAAGAGATTCAGCAGAAGCAACTAATAACAAAAAGCTCCAGAAATTACAGGTGCATTGTTTTAGTTTCAGCTCTAATAAATCATGTTAATTGGAGATGTTCAATCTTTAGTTATTAATCACACTTTACTTTCCTGGTACAGGTAATCTTCATGCTGTGATTTTGGTCTAACTATATGTATGTAAAGATAAGGTAAGAAGCCACAAAAGAAAACAAAAGCGAAGGAAAAAAAAAAGACAAAGAAAAGGGCAAATCCCAATCACACAGGGCTACTAACAATTCCATAAATCATTATATGCTGTTTGACCTTGGTGGCATTCCCTGCAGAAATGGTGCCCTGATCTGCATGCCTCTCACTCCCCCAAAAAACACTGTGGGGAAGGATTACTTCAGCTTAAACTTCATTATCTTTTCTTCCTTGCATGAACATTTGGTGAAGCAGTTACAAAGGGTTCTAAGAGTTGTATCGCTCTATCCTTGTTGTAGAATAACAGATTTCCACCACTTTATTTCTATATATAGAAACTTTATCTCCAGGCCTATGTCTATCACACAATTATACAGAAAACCTCCCTTCCCCTAGCATAAGTGTCCTGCCATCACTGAGTTGCCATACGTTTTTCAGCACGATGGTTGATTTTTAGCTTTTATAGGACAATACTTATTGCTTCCTTTGATCTCTAAGACATTAGGAATGTAAACACTGAATTTTATTATTATTATTATTTTTGTTCTCTGCCTGACTGAATACATAACTCATATATATGTACACATACGTACAGCGCAAGCAAATGAGAGAGAGAGGAAGGGAGGAGAAGGGGAGGAGGAAGGAAGGAGGAAGGAGGATGGAAAGACAGATGGAAGGGAGATGGAATGACAGATGGAAAGACAGGCAGAGAAACAAAGACAGACAGAAAAAAAAGACAGAGAAAGAAAGAAAGACAGAAAGACAAGAAAGAAAGACAAGAAAGAAATAGAAGAAAGAAAGAGAAGAAAGGAAGAAAAAAGTTTAACAGGAGTCCAAGTACTGAGCATTATTTCTTTGTTTTCTCCAAACCATTTATCTGACAAAGGAGTTACAGTTCTGTGGTCAGTGGAAGAAGCTGTCAACCTACGTCCCGTGCTGTGAATACCTTCAATTTAAACAAAAAACAAGATAAATCAAAATATTGATCTGAAGCACTTTAGGGGAAAAAAAAAATAAAAAAGAAATGGAGAGAGAAACAACTCAGCTTAACAGTTACCCAAAAATTTATCCTGGATTTAAGAAAAGAATTGTACTCCACTCCTGTCAACTACCAACAGCCTGTAATCTAATCTGCTAGAATAGAAAAAGATTACAAAATTCTTGGATGTGGTAAGTTACCGATATCAAAATGCATCCAAGTCGAATCCCATGCAGTAAAATCTGGCCATTGGCCACTTCCATTCACTGTCACTGGAGAAGTAAGAATAGTCAGTTAAGGAGGAATGTTTCAAGAAGGCAAAGCACTGGCTAGTGATGCCTTTGATTTCAAATCAGTCTGAAAACCAAAGAGATGGTGTGTGTGGTGAACCAGGGAGAGAGATCAGATAGATCATGTTCCATAGGCCCACAAAGTATTTTCAGTTATTTTTCAGTTTTTCACTGAGAAAAGTATGATCAGGAGTGGCTGTTCTAACCCTCACACACTTCTCCAAAACTATAATGACACTGAAAAAGCACAAGAACAAATGAGTTAACTCAGATCATAGAGAGAAATTGAGAATTCTGTGTTGTACAGATGGATTATCAGACTGATATCAGAAGTAAATTAAGTAAATTTAATCTTGTCAAAACAAAGCAAATGAGAATTCATATTACAACTGAAGTTATATTTGGGATTTATTTCAAATCACATGAATTGATCATTGCAGATTTCCTAGTTTTAAATGGGAAAATAGTACTAAGATATATACATGTTCAGTTTTTCTTATTTTCAGAGCTCCTAAGTCAAAGACCTAATCGAAGCAAGAGAATATGTTGAGTTTTCACTGGAGGCAATTACTACCTGAATTTTTGGAAATCAAAACACAAATAAAAGATTATCTCATGGGAAGAGACCACCCAAGTAAGCTTGAANAAAAAAAAGAAAAAAGTGTATATGACTGATTTTACATAGAGAATAGACTGATTTTAATCACATCTGGATATAAATGCAAAATCAGGAATTGAAAATACATCTGCTGAGAATCACTTTACTGAATTTCTTGTCAGTAATCCACTGCTACAGTATTTTCTTTACATGGGATTTACTGATGTTCCTATTTACAGCCTGCCATTTTCCTGATACCTTTTTTCCAGACAGGCTTCCTGCTAGCTGCAGGATAGGGCTAAGTGAATGTCAACTGTAGAACATTAATTGATGATTTCATTGTGAATCATTGTGACATAGTGGAGGACAGGACTAATATAGAAAGGCTGAATCATCTTCATTTTTGAGAAAGCTAGGAAACCAATTAATAACTAATTATTAATAACTCACAACTTTGAGTTTCTCAAGCACATGCATACTATCATACAAAATATCGCCCGTTTCTGTTCTTTTCTCCAGTATTGTTCAGAGACAAAAAATGCAGTTCCCCATTTTTTCCACTTTATGACTTGAGAAGTGAATTTGACTATCCTGTTATTTCAAACTCCCTGCGATGTGATTTTCCAGGTCCAAGTCCTTTTGAAGAAACACTGATTTGATAAATAAAAATCACCATTTTAACTATAATGCGATTAACTCCATTAAATTTACCAATGATATTTGATTTTAAAAGACCTATCAATGTCTTTGGATGGACGTCAATGCTAGATTGAGACTGAAGTGTTAGAAATATACAAATAATTGTTGGAGACTTTGTGTCATTATCCATTATATATCCAAACTATTCCATACTATAGGATTCTTTTTTTTTCTTGTAAGCAGACCTGTTCTAAGCACACACATTTACTATGTATTTGCATCCATATCTGAGGAGTTCACCCAAATACCTTTGAAATACTCGAAGCAATAAAATTAATGCGTATATGTATGTCTACAAATTCATACATAAAAATTGTTATATATACAAAACGACTTATACCTATATGAGGTTCTAAGTTGATCTCATGTCATTTGTGCTGAAACTTTAATGGATGACAGAATATAATTCAGATGTTTAGGTCTCATCATCTTCATCTGGGGCATGTGCTGTGTCCTGATACCAACAGTCATTACAATTCTCTTAATGCTTAGTGTGCTCTCTCCTGTTCTCTTCCTGCTGCAGAGGAGGGGTTTTGACCTACAGTTCTGTCTTTGCCTAAGTCAACTAGTAACAGCAGGACTGTGTCACGTAGGGGTCTGCAGAATAGTTGCCTCAAGAAGATATTTGGTCTGCTCCAACTTCAATAGCTTTGGTTTCCCAATGAGGTTTAAATTTTTATTGTGTGTTTTTTCAGGTGCCTCTTCCATTCAGCCAAAAGAGGAAAGAAAGATAAAAGAACTTACTCTCTTAATGGACACATCTCAACCTGATGTTTAAATAAGGTAGGATACATTCATGTCTAAACACTGCTGGAATTTAGATAGTTGCTCAGCTCTGACATTTACAGAATTTCAACACTAGAAATCTGAAAATGTAGCTAGGAAATGTAGCTCATTGGGCAATATGATCCACCTTTTTTTTTTTTTTTTTTTTTCATGAAAGAGTTATTGTTTCTGTCCGTGCCCTAATCCCTTTTTGTTTCTGTCTCTAGATAGAATTTTAGTGATGCATACAATTTTTAAAACACAGTCTAACTCTCTTGTAAGAACCAGCTATGAGGACTGAGTGTATCAGTATTGCCAAATCAGCGCCCAAAAGTCATGAGTCAGACCATAAATCATAGAATCATAGAATGGTTTGGGTTGGAACTGACCTTTAAGATCATCTAGTTCCAACCCCACTGCTATAGGCAGGGACACCTCCCTCTAGACCAGGTTGCTCAAAGCTCCACCCAGCCTGGCTTTGAATGCTCCCAGGGAGGAGCATCCATAACCTCTCTGCACAACCTGTTCCAGTGTCTCACCATTCTCACAGTAAAGAATTTCTTCCTAATATCTAGTCTAAATCTACCCTTTTGCAGTTTAAAGCCATTTCCCCTCACCCTGTCATTACATGCTATAATAAAAATTGCCTCTCCACCTTTCCTGCAGGTACTAGACAAAGTCCTGAATAATCTTTAAAACTGTGGAATTTTAGAAAAAAAAATCATTTATTTTACTTGTCTCTAGGATCATAGGAATCTATCCCAAGCTTGAATGCCAATGTGAAAGCCAGCAACTCTGATGTCTCTGCAGTTTCCATACAGTTTCTTTAATCATGTGTTAGATGAGAAAGCATATTAACACTGTTCTATTTAAAAACAACGATCAGAAAATCCTTCCTTGTTCAGAAGGAAACATTACGAAAGAAATTTGAGAAGAGACATACGGTACTGTTTACAGACCTTAGTATTCCTGTCAGTGAGGATCAGCTGGAAATTATCATTGCTAACTTGAAGAAAACAGGAATTTCACTTCAATTTTTATAAGTATGGATGTGACTGTTATACACTATGCCATTTGAAAAAGAAATAGGTATTCATTCTTAATAATGATCTCGAAGGACCTAGTGATCATTTGGTACTTTGTTTCTACAGAAGTGTAGAAATATGTGATAAGTAGTTACATGAATTACATGTGCCATGAATTACAGTGAACCTTGTCCTGTTGATCAGATGAGGTGCAAATGTATGTTCAAATGATAGTTTCTTCTGCAGATAAACTTCTAGCTTAGAGCCAAAGTCTAAAACGGGGAACAGAAGATCTATGTAAGCAGTGAAGAAGGAAACAGTGTGACAGAAATAGACAAGAAGCAGTTCTTGTGTGTAGTGGAAATGCTAAGTTACAGCCTGAGCCAGTGATTGAGCACCTGATGGGAATGCAGGGCCAACCCAGGGGAGCTCAGGTGCATGCAGTGCATGAGTGACTGAAGGGGTGGAGCCACAATCCACCCCTTCCCAGACCTCATGTAATGGCTGACAGCGTAGGCAAGGGTATCTCACTGGAGATCCTTGTGTACCTGAGGCCTTCCAAGGTTAAGCAGGTTCCTTCCTTTATTTCTGTGTCTTTGAGCATATTCTTACTTGCTTGGGACTTTGCTACTATGCTGTCATTGCTGCGCTTTCCATGGTGTTACAGCATTTCACTTTGTCACAGCAACAGCCTAGATTCCTTTTAGGTAAAGGAGATGCTAGGAACGATAGTGGGGTAACGTTTTAGATGCACACAGCCTGATCGTGATGACAATAGGAAAGCAAGACTGAAGAGAGGGGATGGGTTTGGAAAATTGAAGTGTTCACAGTGATGGGATTGGAAGATGGAAGCAGTGTCCCCTTCCTGGAAACATTCAAGGTCAGGCTGGATGGGGCTTTGAGCAACCTGCTCTAGAGGGAGTTATCCCTGCCTATAGCAAGGGGATTAGAGCTAGATGATCTTAAAGGTCCCTTCCAACCCAAACCATTCTATGACTCTATCAGAAGTTGTGCCTATGCACAAATCAAGTCAGCTTTTGCTGGGCACAAAACAAACGCTTATTTGACAAGCAACAAGTGGTAGTATATCATGTTAGCTATTCAGTCTGAAGGAAGCCTTAATAAAAAGGTCAGAGTATATAAAAAGATCATGGGAATACAAATCAAAGAAGGCAAGGAAAGACCTTACAAGAATGATTATTTTTTTTCCCAGGGAAGGCAGGATAAAATGAGTAGATAAGCAAAACCACATTTAAAAACATCTGTATTTCAAACAAATTTTTTACATGGAAGTTATTATAGCAATCACCTTATGCTATTCTAAAAACACCTAGCATACGGACGGATATGCATAAATAATGAAAATAATAGTTTGGAAATTAGATACTCTTCCATCTACTGAAAACAAAAACATCCCTTTCACCAAAGCTGCAGAAGACTTAGTGCTATATTAAATACCTTGACAATTCTGACATCGGTGAATCTGATCACAATTTATACACAAATATAAAGAACATAGACTTTTAGAATTGGTATCGTGCCTACAAAAGTTGGAGGAAGACTGTATTATGTGATGCAGCTCTATTAGTACCCATAAAATTGTACAATGCATACTGGCATACGATGCATAAGGCTTCCAGTTACTGTATACTCACACAAATATTTTCATGATTTTACTTAAGAAAAATCTCCTAAAAGGCCCATGAAACACCTTGTCAGAATGCCTGCCTTTCCTCCTGAATAAATGAAAAGTTATTAAAATTTAATTTGATCAAGTACAATTGTATTCATGACTACTTCCAAGGCAAATATTTAGCTTGGTAGACTTAACTCATAAATTAGCTGCAATGCAGACTCTACAAAGCCTTCTGTAGCTTCTTGATGAGGTTGATGGCATGTTTATGCAGACAGGTGCAAATCAAATGCTCTGACCACATTTTATAACCTGCACAGGTGCAGTACCACTTAGGACCACACTGTCTAAGGCAATTAATGAAGATAACTTTGTAGTCATTTTAGAAGAACCAGTTTTCTTTACCCTGTGGCTGTGCAGTTGTTATTCACAGGAGCACACAAATCATTATATAATTCATTCTCAAGCAAATTTTTTTCCTGAAACTAAGTTTTAGATTAATTGCCTTTATGAATGTTTCTAGATGTTTGCAGTGACTGCAGTCATAATATTAAGGTAACATTAAATCCATTTTTTTGTCATGTTTGATAAATTCATCATGCCTTCCCTTAAGATGAATTTAAGTTTTCGAATTTTAAACAAATCTGTTTCCCTAGTGGTAAAAAAGGCCTGGTGCAGACTAATCAACAGTTCAGTCTCTAGCCTTTGGTTTCTTAATGCAAGTACTGCCTTGTACTGTGAAATCCCTGTGCTAATGGCATTGTGGGTGTCACATCATTTTCACTCAAGAATTACAATATCAAATATGTTTAGTTTACAAATAAATTTTGCTGGTTTTTTGTTTGTTTGTTTTATTCATTTTTGTATTCTAAATGCTACCTCTGCTTTCTTTAGAATCAAGCTAGATTTTTTTTGAATTAATTGATTTCTGTGGTGGTGTTTTTTGTTGTTATTTTTCATGTCATGTGCTATTGCTAGTTAGAAATATTCTGCAAAGCAAATGAGCTCACAGCTACATCTGTGCAACACTAAATTCCAAATTAAGCCCTCTACGGATGGCACTATCATCCTATTTCCCTCAACAGAGTTGCACAGGTGTATCCATTTGAAAGTTATTAAACGGGTCTACTGATATACAAGATGGAACAAAATTTGCAGCTTAGTATTTCCTAGCTGTGTAGGCTAGGAAATCTTATTTATATTACTGGCACAGGTAGCTATTACAGAATACATGGAGAAAGGAGGTTTGCTGACTAAAATGGTGCTATCTGGAAGAAAGCAGGATTCATGCTAGAGCTTGTACTTCATGGTGCTTTGTACTAATGACAGCAGTGTTTCTTCTGACATGTTAGAACAGGGTCATATGTCAACAAGAAAAATTGTTACAAATGAGAAATTTATAATCTTGGAGAGAGGTAATAAAATGTTTGTGATTTTCTCTTCAACAGAAAAAAAAATTACATAATTAAGTTAGAGATTACCTTGTTCTGGAGTGATCTCTACAGTCATTGNAGTGCTGACTGAAAGATGATCTCAATCTAGCCCACAATATATTAAAAGAAGAAAAGAAATAAAAATGCACTGAAAGAATGACACAGAATTAACCATAATGTAATCCTACAATGAGAGTGGATTCAATATAGTCATTGAATATACTAATGGAAAAAAAAAAACAAAAAAGATACTGCCCTGAATAATGACATGACATATTAATTAATTGCTAGCACACCTGCTGTCATGGTTTAGATTTTAAGTCTTGTTATAGCCTGTTCAAGGAGGCACAAAGCACTGTTCCCAATGAACACAGCTCCAGTCTTTCTGCAGAAAATTGTTTAGCTCTGTGAGCTTGGTGCTGTCACTTGGCCTCAGGGACAAAGAACACCATTATTTTTAGTACTATAGCCTAACCTTGCTTTTAATTCTAATGGAGACTCAGAGTTGAACAGGAAAAGGTGATTGTTCACCAGAGGTCCCATTAATTGCAGACCCTAATATCCATCACTGAGATAATGTCTCTTCCAGATGATCACATGAGGCATTTTATATCTTCTAGGTAACTGATAAAATTTAGTCAAACTAGGCAAATCAGAACTGCTACTCTGACCTTTCAAAACTGCTCTCAGGAAAGATATTAAATCACAGGTGGTGTTAATCTCCAATAAGCTATTTTTTGTAGATCAGCATGCCTTGATTTTACTTACCTGCTTTGTACACATTTATTTCCCTGTTTTGAAGGGAATTTTTTTTGTTGTTGTTGTTTTTTTGAATGAATGAATGAATAGGGAGGGAGTTGAGGTTTCTTTGAGCTTTTAGGGGGTGTTGTTCTGTATTCTGGATCAGGGAATACTCAGACTACAGAAATGCCCTATAGAAATTTGTCATCAGACCTTCCAGGTAGCACCTCCAGAGGTTGTTTCCATAGAAATACTGTAACAGTGTCATGGTGCAGTTTACAGAGGAATCCTAAAATCTTCTCCGTCCTCACTTTCATCCAGTAATCCCACATTAAGGTTATAGATGAATCTACATGTCTGGGCTGGCCTGCATCATTCCCTCTTCTCTGTCAGCACAACCTAACTATCAGTGGGATGGAGTCTTGGTCCAATCTGTTGGAGCTGTACACTCTCACATATGGGGTGCATCCTGCACATAGACTTCACCAGGAACGCCTCTTGCAGTAGGCTTCATCTACAGCCAATTGCAGGGGAAAGACCTGACAAATATTTCCAGCAGCTTTTATCAGAGAGGAGTGTGCAATGTCCTCCCCGTGTGCACTCACCACCAGACTCCTTAGTGCTTACCAGTTTTTCTAGTGCAGCTAAGAGCTATTCTGTACCAAATAAAAGGAATGCAAAAAACAAGATGCAATTAAAAAAGTGAAAACTGGTTTCTACATGGCTTGACATTTAGTTACAGTTTTCAAGTTTTTACACAGCTCTTTACAGTTTAGATGGACTGGTTTGCATAACAAAAGAGAGCACAAAATTAATTTTTACCACATAATAGTTAGCTGCCAAGCCAGAATGATAACGAACAAATCAAAAATCTTACTTAGACATTTTAGCAAGAGTTCATTTTCCCTGTATCTGTGAAGTAAATTGAGTGGAGGAGATAATAAAAAATTAAACAATCTTAGAAACTCAAATAACATTTTGAAATAAAAAGAAATGTTTAAAAATTAAATTTTAAAGATGGAGTTGTGGGAGAATGTAATACCTTGTCAAGAACATGATAAAAATAAAGCACTTGACTATCTGTTGAAAAAAATAGTTCTTGATTAAGAACCAGTAGCAGATGGAAACATTTATTGACTGAAGACACTATGCATTCCTTCACAGAGACACAGATGCTGCACAGTCTGATGGGTTGTGCAGTAGCACTGAATTAATTAAAATAGATTTAAACATCTTTTTTTTTTTTTTCTGTTTAAAGATGTGTTGTTGAGTTTAAAATCATGAATTTTGGTTCAGTCACTGCAAAAGGTGAATGAGAAACTGCTACTCTGTACTATGCTACATTTTCAATAACAGAATCAAATAGCAGTTCTTGTGAAGGTAAAAGTTGCAATAATATTATACTATTTGTGTAAGCTATACATTACCAAAGATGAGCTATTCAAAAATGAACTTGTCACTTTCTTACATCATGTACGATACACAGGATTTCACTGTTTCCCATGTAAGGAAGTTTAGATAGACAAGTCTAGATATCCTACTACTGAAATGATCAAACTAACAGAAAGCAGGGAGGGCTGAAGTGATCTGGGACCACAGATCTACAACAACAACAACAAAAGTGGTTATTTTAACTTGTTATTGTCGAACAGCAAAAGGCAGCTGCAACTAAGCAGTTATGAAGATACCTGAATCTGCCAGCTAATCACTGATTATTTTACATTGTGAGTGAGGGAAGAAGAGCTGTGCTTCTATGGACAGAACTCAGACCCAGAATGCAAGATCCTAGTTAAGTAATGTATATGCTTACATCAACAACATCTCTACACAGAACAAACCACTGATCAGGATTAATTTATACACGACTCCTGGGTTTCATACTCTCCCAACTGTTTATCTTCTTCAGAGATTATTAGTATATCAAATAAGCATTTGCAGGTTGACAAGGGGCATCTATGTGGAGCAGTGATTATCCCTGGGAGGATATGTAGATTGCTTCAAATGTAACAAGATCTGTGTATCACATGTTCTCTTGGCAGCAGCTCAGTTAACTGAAAACTTTATAGAATCATGAGTCACTATGCTTAATTTCATACTATAAAAAAGATGGAGCATTTTGAATTGTATGAAGAGAACAATTTTTCACATACATTTCAGGGTTATAGGAAATCTATATAATTCATTATTTCAGAATTTTTATTACAGAGATCCATAGTTTTATGGTTGAGATAAAACGTATACTTCCTTTTGAAAATCAGACAGTGACTAGTAAAATAAACATTTAAAGATAAGCACATCATTTAAACAAAACCAAACAAAAATCTCTAGTGACATTTAGGTAAGTAAGTTACTATGAAAGTAATGCCTCCTATTTATTTCCATGGAAACTACAGAACATAGAAAGAAAAGAATAATGCTATTTGTTAGAGCAAATGCTCAGCTACAAAGCACTATTTTTCAGCAGTCACCACTATTAGCTATGCATTTTTGCCTGCAATGAACAAGAGCCTGCATGCCACACTTGTAAAAATCTGCACTAGCAGAGGTGACCCACTGTTTCACAGCTGCTATGATGGCATCATTGCTGAAATGCATCACCCACCATGTCACTGTGACAAAATCCACAGTTTGGTCTCCATAAACATTCAGCAAGGTTATGATGTAGGCCAACATAATAAAATAGAGGCATTACTTTTGGAAAAACCCTCATATGTTTAGAAATAATACTATTAAGAAATAAAATGAGAAAATACTGCAGCTAAAGTATTCTTTCAGAGACGGGTGCTGGAACTATGGCAGTAGAGGCTGGATCTTCCTCCCAGTATCCCAGTACATTTTATTGCTGTGCAACAGATAGCAGCAGAGGGGCAACCTGACAGAATGGCATCTGACATGGAAGTGTGGATGAAGCAAAGGTGTGTCACTGAATTCCTCCTTGCAGAAAAAATTACACCCACTGACATTTATCAATGCTTGCTGAACATTTATGGAGAGGAAATAGTGGATGTAAGCACAGTGAGGTTGTGGGTGATGCATTTCAGCGCTGGTGACAGTGATGTGAAAGACAAGCCACATTCTGCACAGCCATGTACAGCTGTCACACAACAAAATGAAGAGTGTTTCAATCAGCTCATCTGTGCAAATTGGTGACTTAAAACCAGGGAACTGTGTGTGGAGCTGAATATTGGCTTCAGTAAGTTGAAAATGATGGTAGCAACATTGGAATACTGCAATGTTTGCACCAGATGGATCCCATGAATGCTCACACAGGAACAAGAAGAATATTGTATGCAAGCTTGTCAGGATCTTTTGACCCAATACAAGGCTGATGGTGAATTTCCTGGATTGCATCATTACTGGTGTCAAGACATGTTTAACCACTATGAGCTGCAGTCAAAACAGCAGTCCAGGGTGTGGTGAATGAATTCTCAATTGAAAACTAAGTTCAAGACACAGCTCTCAGCAGGTAAAGTGATGTGTGTTATCTTTTGAGATAGGAAAGTGGTGATTCTTTTGGATTTCTTGGAGCCTGACCAAGCCATCAACTCTGACTGCTATGTAACGATGCTGACTTAAACTGAAGGCTTGAACTTCCAGAGTCAGGACAGAGGAGAAGACAGCCTTACTCTTGCAACACAATGATGCCAGGACTCAAACCAGTCTGATGACCATGCAGCACATTGCCAGTCTTGGCTAAACTGTCATACCACATCCACCATATAATTTAGATTTTGCACCCTTTGATTTCCCTCTGTTCAGGACTATGAAAGACGGACTGCATGGTCAACATTTTCCTAGCAATTATGCCATCAAAGCAGCTGCAAAAATGTGGGTCTCTTCTGCTGGTGCAGATTTTGTATGAGCACGATAGGCAGGCTTTTGTTCTTTGCTGGCAAAAAAGCACTGCTAATGGTGTTGACCATGTTGAAAAATAGCGTTCTGTAGCTGAACATTTGCTCTATCAAATAGTGTTATTTTGCTCTTTGTATTTTTTTTTACTTTCCATGGAAATAAATAGGAGGCATTACTTTCAGAGCAACCTACACATTTAGAAAAATATCTGCAGCCAGATTGAGCCATCCATCAGACTAAAACCCTACCAGATCTGTATGAACCAAAACTTCCCTGACTGCACAGACGTGATATTGTTTTATTTTCACTAGCTATTTTCACATCATGCTGTGAAAATAATAAACAGAATAAAATCAATTTAGTAACAAAAGGGAAAAAGCCCAAGAAAATCATAGGGGTAAACTTTGTTGTAAAAAATCCATTCTAGGAAACTCTGGACTGTCCGTTGATATCTTAAATCACAAGACAATGTTGGCCACAAATTGCTATTTTGAGATATATATATCAAACTACCACAAATCACTGTATTTTAGCAGCAGTTCAATAGAAACAAAAAAATAATACAGCTTAGACAGGTTTTAGAGATTGTCTTCTCTAAGCTGGAAGTTCCCAAACTAGATTTTATAAAAGGGAAAGCTACCTGAAGTGTGACGTGTTTCAGGACTATAGACATAATGTCCATAGCTGGCTAAGGAGAAGGAAGGAGAAGTTCTCTCAGAAAAAAAAATGAAAAGAAATGGCCTAATCTAATCTATAGTCCTAATTATTGTTCTGTTAAGCATATTTCTAAATGATTAAATGTTCAAGTTTTTGCTTAAACACATTTTTGAGTTAGCATCATTTTACTTCACACAGACTCATTGAGACTGTAATATAAATTTTAGATGACTTTTATGAGGGGTATAATTGTCATTAACACTCCACTTCACGTGTGCAGGACTGGAGTCTTCCAAAGTTATATAAACATTTACAGAATGTTTTTATCTTAAAA
>JACDJE010000287.1:284723-310322 GCA_016647715.1 Pavo muticus
GGGGGGGCGGAAATCTGTGCTATTTAGAAAAGCATAATCTACATTCCTTGGTGGGGATCAACATGTAGGAGTGTTGATCTGAAAGCTAAGGGTCTGGTTACCATCTGAGAGCAGTCTGCTTGCTTTCTATCCCATCACTGTAGTGATGTCTTTATATCCTAGAGGTGGCAACATATAGTACAACGTTCATCAATATCCCTGAGAGTTTTGCATTACTTCTTTTCTGATTACTCATTCCAGTGGTGGCTTGCCTGAAGAGTTATCTTCTTCTGTTCCTTAAATTGCTTGATGTTTATTATTAAAAAATAAAATAATAGAAAAAAAAAAGTAGAAGGATGCCCATATATATTTTATATGGATAAATATTTTCTTTACATAGATCAAGTATTCAAGCAGATTTAAACAGTCTCTAAGGCAAGTTAAATTTCTGCCCTAACTGCCTATGGTCTGTACTGTAGTTGTGTCATATGAAAATCACAAAGCTCACCGAACCCATTCCAACAGGAATGTTGTCCTTCTTTAATTATTGTATTTTCCCTTCAGAGCTGAGAGTGAAAAATAAACTTAAAAAAGAAAAGAAAAAAGGCAAATAAAAGAACATATCAGTGCTCATCATATGCTCTCTTAAGAAGCTAAGGTGTCCTGAATGCCAGAGCATGGCAACTTCCAGGGACAGGAACAGTCTTCATTGTTAAACCCATTTTTTGGACACTTCAAAACAAATCTAAAGCTGTTGGGCTATGTAAGAAGCAGCTGAAGCCCCTTCAGCAGCAGAACTGCTTAGAAACTCTCAAGGGAACAGCTTATTGTCAGAAAATATAGATATTAAATTCTGCAAAGTTCACAAGAAGAGAGGTCCCAGGATCACCAGCAAAGGCTGATGCTTTTGACTTACACACAGCAAAGAATACTCAGGTTCAAAATATTACGTTTACATTGCAGACAAGCATCTAAATATGGAAGATTAGATTTTTCATGTCCTGAAATAAATGTCATATTTCATTTCCTCTGTTCATGTTATTCCTTGTTGTGTAGCTAACTATTCAGAGGGTTGGGGACAAATCAGCATTAGAGTTCACCACTGTCTGTGAAGACAGCTCTGACAACATTGAAATGACACCGAGTTTGGGCTGAGAAGATATTTATACAAATAATAGCCAATCTAATGTGGCAAGACCTTCTAGAAAGAGAACGTAGCTACTTTTGTGTGAGGTTTTAACTTTGTATAACATACTGTTCTGGATTGCTCTATTGTAAGTTAATTTCAATAACATAATCATATAGTGCCTTGTTATTGTGGGAACCAAGAGGTCATTTTAAATTTACTGTCACATTATTTCCATAATATTTTTAATTCTGTTTTTATCTATGAGCTGATAACCACAGTGTTTTTCAGGAGCATACAGGAGAAAAAATATTTTAGATGTCCATTTTTAAAAAAATTTGAATGCATTGTTTTCTTTTTAATTTTACTAAGCTATTAAACCAATTTTTTAACACTAGGATAAATGGGACTTGATTAAATTGCTAAAAGCCACTGCAATTAGCACTTAAGCCTTATTCTCAATTCTTAGAATTTTTCTTGTGAAAGCAATTTAATGCTTATTAAAGGAAAATAGAACATGATGTATCAGAGGAAAATGGCCTCTGGGAAAATATTATTCATATTTTCATCATATGTCCTACCATTACTTGGCCCATTAAAGGTGAAGATAAAACATTCCATCTTTCCATTTTCCTGTAATAGCATTCAGAAGTGAGGCAATGAGGCCTACAGTATTCTATTTTTGTCCCAGAAGGGTCATTTTATTTTAAAGTTGCTGTTTGTTTGCTTGTTTCCCTGGGTATTTGAAAATATTTTTAAGCAACAAATCATTTCAGAGGAAAAAAACCTAGAATAAATCATAAAATTCTGTTGAAATTTTAATTTGTATTACAATTTTCAGGTTCCTGATGTACTGTAAAATGTAATTATTTAAGTGAGTAACTGTATAAACTGAAATTAAAATTGCAGCTCATACTGCTCAGAAATAAAACTGACCATAAAAAAATAATCTGCAGAAGTAAAAGTGAAGTCTGGGAGTTATTCTCTGTCTTTTTGTTGGACCTAATCTATTCTCAGTAAACCATATGTACATGTACACATTCACAGTTGGGTTGTATGCAGAACATTGACTGAAATGTAAATTCCGTCCAATGAAAATCAAGATATCTTACTGTCAAGTGAATGTGTTTAAGTGGAGTAGATTTCAAGAAAAGTTCCATTTTGTGAGAGGGAAAATGACACTTCCACTGTTCCAGGCTCTCTCTCTTAATGACCTTCTAGAAAACTTAACTGTCATCAAAATGATGGTGTCCTACCAAGTTGACTGACCAAGTAGCAGAGATTTAGGTGCTAGAGCTCCCCATCCCTGCATCCCTTCCCAGCTCCATTGAGCCTGCTCCTCCATTCCCCTACTCTCCTCCAGAGACCCCATTGCTCAGCTACTCCTCCATCTCTGTCCTTTCTTCAGCTCATATTTTACTGATTCTGCAAGGCTAACAGGTTAAAATGGGGGAAAAAATCATTTTGCTTATAGACTGCAATTCTCAATCAGAAAGTTGTTCTGTGTTTGAGAGAGGAAGAAAAGATGGAATCATTTGAGAGACATCTGTCAAATAACCACTTTCTTCCACAATTCTGTAATAAAGATAAAGGGAAATTTTCAAAAGGTATTCTTCTGGGTTGGTAAAAGCAAAAAGTGTTTTTTAAAAAAGCTAATAATATACTTAGAGAAATTAAAGGGAAAGACGTATAGAAAGTGTACTATAGAAAATAAAGACTGGAGAATAAATTCAAAGCTAATCAATAAGTTTTTTTTTCACAAATAGTATGAAAAATAAAGGACTTTTTGAAAAGATTGTTGCCAGAAGCTTTGTAAGAGTGTGCCTAAATAAAGTTAAGAACAAAGGAACAGAAGTGGTAGATATAGCACAATGTTTCCTGAGTAGGACAGCTCACTCAGCTAGGCTTCGTTCAAGGAAATGTCCCGTAAGACATCTGTTCTGCAAGAAAACAGAAAATACAGAAAAAAACACCAATTTGATGTCAGGTGCCTGCCACCAAAATGTCCCATTACAGATTGTGGTTCATTTCTGAATATAAATAATTAATCTTATACGAAAACAAACTGTGAGAACCTATATGCTTCTGAACTGTATAAGGAAAAATATATCATATTTTCCGTCTGTGTGGAATAATGAAGCACTATTCAATCTTTCAGTCATCATGAGGAAAGAAAGATGATATCTGTGCTGGATATATCAAGTTCAGGTAACTTGCATTTGAGGCAGAAAGAGTTGTCTGAAAAGGTAACTAAGTTGTTGCTAATTTTAATTGCTGTAAAGCACATGGCTGTTCCAAAGACTGGAAATCCACTAAAATCATATCAATATTAATAAAAACCAGTGGGCTGAATTACAGTTACCACTGAATATGTCTTATTTTGCATGAATCTAAGGGAAAATGTTAGAAAAACTGCCCGAATTTTTTATTTTGTATAGGACTATCAAACAAGAATTCTATTAATGCTCTTAAGCAGGATTTTAACGATCTGAGATATCATCAAAGAAAATTGATTTTATTCTTTGATGAAATTATAAATTTTTCAATAAAAGTGACTAACAAATGTAGCCTAGAAGTGACAAAAGATTTTGTGTGGTTTTTGAACTACTGTGGTATTCTGATTAAAAGACTACAGCGTGTAATCACAGTAAGACATAAATGAATAAACAACTGACAGAAAAAAGTCACTGGTAAATCACTATTATATGAAGGTTTCCATGTAGGTTCTCCAGGGATTAGTTATGAATTGAATTCAGCATCTGCATTAATGACACTGAGACAAACAAAAATGCTTAGATGATGATGAGTAAGAGAAAATAATGACCATACAGTATAACCTGGACACTTATTTATTACCAATGGAACCATTCTCAAAAATATGCTTAGAAAAATATTAATGCAAAATCATAAGGAAAAAAATTAATAGAAATCTATCTCACTGTAAGTGCTTATATAGCAGCTCATTTTAGTCGCCAAAATGTGCTAAAATTATACTACGGGATACACATGTAAACAGAGAAGCTCTGAAACACATACATACTGACCAACAGTAGGACATTGGATTGGCTGTATAGTTACAATATTTTTATTATTTTTTATCAAAACTATTTTTAGAAATACATGCATATATATGTGTAAGCATGTGTGTGAAAAAACAATTATTAGATAGATAATTATGTAGCTGCCATGCTTAATTAATGACAAGGAGCTACCCAAAGTTAAAAGACTAATATGGTGGACTAAGACATACTGTGGGCTAGAAATTGAATCATATATATTGAAATGAGACGTGAAACACAACTTCTTAACAATTTTTCAGTGGAAAAACAATTTTTTCCACTGAATCAAAATACCAGGGAAGTGATCTCTTTTCATATTTTCATAACGAGACCAAGTACCTTCAGAAAAGATTTATTTTAGCTGTATGAATGCTAATGGATTTTGATATGAAGGCAGTTGGGTAAAATACAACTGTCTGATGTACAAGAGGTCAGACTAGATGATCTAATGACCTTTGCAGGNAAAAGAAAAAAAAAGTACTTATAGTAAAAGGAAGAGCCTGGTGTGAGTAGGACATTTGGAAGGTCTAAAATGCATTGATCCAACAAATCTGTTGGACTCCAAATCAATTTCCACAAAGAATAACTAATCTAATCCTAATCAATCCCTGCACATGCAAAGGAAGCAGGAGGAAAACAGAAAAAAAGAAGGTAAATTTAAAAAATAAATACCTCTTGCTTTGCAATTCCTTTGATATGGAGCTTTTTTCATTCCAGTTTTGCAAATCATTTCATAAATACAAAACAAAACCCAGCTGATTCCCTTGTTATGAACAAGCAGCACATCTGAAGGCAATGTTTGGAAGTCTCCATCTAAATACATTTGTGACTTCAAAAAGGTCCTGTGTTTGTTCAAGTTTTTCCCCTGAAGAAACCATATCTCTGCCAAAAGATTTTACCGAAGTATTGAATAATCATAGACAGCAATCTACAGAAGCTAATAAAATGACATCCTTTGTCATCTAACAGGTAGTGAAAGTTTTATTACGATATTGAACTCAGCAAGTATACCAAGCCTTGCCCCATGCAATCCATAAAATTAATCAGGCATAACCTCATCCGTTCAGCTTAGTACACTCTTCACTGCAATGGTTTAAATAAATTAACTTTTCTAAGATATATGAATACATAAATATAAATTTGTATCAGTTTAATGTTTTATGATTTTTTCCTCAAAATTGAAATACGCTAAGATTTAGCTTATTATGAATGTCATGAGCAACATAATCATGAACACATTGGACATGCTTGGTTTTTTTCACTGTTCTTTGTTGGTTGCTCATACTTTCTGTACTGCATTTCACTATATAATGCAGTTTGAATGTCAGCATGGAAATCTGTCATTGTCCGTGCCTTCTGTAAATATTAGCCCGGCAGATGTGAAAGTCATGAATTGAGTTGAGTATGTCCAGATCATCAGCTCGATACCTGAAACATTGTCTTACAAATGCTCTTATACACGATGTCAGATTCCTTTATTCTGATAAAGTCTTCCTCTTTCCCTTTCTCTTCCTCTCTTCACATGATTTTTTTTTTTTCAGAGTAATTGACATTTCTGAATTTCATCACTCCTACCAAGCAAGTATAAAGAATTATTCACCTCATTATAGTTATATGGCAGTGGCATTCCATCTAAGCAGAAAACTAGAACATTTCCCTCAAGATATTTTCCACTGGGAAATGATGATTCCACAAAATCATTTTTTTTTACTTGCAGGGAAAAATATTGCTAAAAATTGACTTTGAGCAGCCTGAACTTGTCTTTCAGTGCTTTCTGGCTGAGTGTCTTTTGAGCTGTCAGGCTCCCATACATTTTCATCCACAGAAACTCAGCAGGAAGAGTCAATGAGCAAATTCTGTAGTAGATGTTCCAGAGGAAAGCCTGAAAAAATGTGGATGCTTCTGTATAATTAATGCCATAACCAGGAAGTATGGCAGATGGAAGAATGAAGCGGAGAGGATTAGTGCAGGGGAAAGAGAGATGCCGAAAGTGCAGAGAAAGCCAAGTATGTGGCTGTCCATCACAGTTGTTAATATTGGGCCACTTTGTTCATACCAATCATGTTAACATAATTTTTGTTGTTTGCTCACAAGGGATAATTATTCACTGGCTAGTTTATTTCCCTGTCATTCAGAAATAAGTTGCATAGTCAATAGACAACAGTACTGTTCAAATGAAGAATGATCATTCTCCCAATTAAAAGTTAATTTCATGAAGTTGTCCTAAGATTACTTTTAAATATGTTGCATAGAAACTTTGGTGAGTCACAAAGCAGTATACCTGCAAGAAACCTGTTAGAGATTCTGTTGTTGAGGCAGGTGGAGATATTTATGACAGTTCTCAAATAAGCATCATATTATAGCCATTACTTAATTAACACCCACCATATGCCTCGTGATTCCTATTCTCTCGTGATTTTTATAAGCTTGCCTTATTAGATGTAGTGGTTCTTAATAGATGTGGAAGGCTGGAAAGATGTAATAGAAGTCATTTGCTAGGCCTGGAGGAAACTTGAGCTTCTTTTAACAAGTTTCAAATATACAACATGGACAGGAACAGAATATGGCAACTTGATTGGCAGCTCACCTTCATGTCAGTAAGTTTTCAGTGTTCGTTACCTTGCTAAAGAAAGGAAAGTTTATATAAAGTTTATATAAACTTGAAGTGTTTACAACATACGACTACACTCTGATGCTAAAATGAAATGATGAAATAGTCCTGATGAAATAATTTGAAAAAAATGATTCCAGTACTTAAAAAAAACTGCTTTGCAGTTGTACATTTGTATATCTTGACCAAATGGACTTCTCTGGCACATTTCAGTAGGAAAAGCATTGTTTAGCATTTCAGTGATATTTCTGAAAAGGCACCACTATTCCTACATTAAGCATGAGAGAAAAACCAAAAAAGTTATACGCTGTACCAGAATGATAAGGAATGAGAGCTGTGAAAAAATTTATACAGATAAACATAAGAATTGTAAAGTTAATATCTCAATTAATTTAGAACATATATATTTAATTATGCAAGAAGGAATTCTTGATGGTACACCATAATTAAATCAATGAATGCAAAGTTCTTCAATGAGCCCCTTCACAGATTTTAAGAAACTAAATTGTCACTTGGTTTAAACAATGAATGGCTTATTTTTAGGGTCTCTGTTCTCAATGAAAACAGGGCAGGGATTCTTTGAACACATGGCTCAATTATTTTAGAGCTTTTTCAATTGGAAAGTAATTTAAAGGGAAAACAATGGAATTCAGTGAAGAACAAATTTAAAATGCAAAGATACTAGTCTTATACTTACTTTAGAACAGCTGGCCAAGTAAGTGCGATTTGTAAGCAAATTTTGCTCAGGAATTTACTGACAGGGATTTCAGATGTCCACTAGTGGGCAGCCCTAATGTACCTAATGCTGAAAGAGCAAAACGAAAACAAGGCAGCCGTGGAAGAGGAAAATATCTTTAGTCTGCATATAGGTTTTGTATGTTCATCACCATTACAGCTGTAAGATTTGTACAAACCTTCATTTTATATGAAAATTGGATGTACAGTTTTAAAGGCAAAGATTAGTTATGTTACTCTAGAATATTATTCTATGAANAAGAGTTATTGTTTCTGTCCGTGCCCTAATCCCTTTTTGTTTCTGTCTCTAGATAGAATTTTAGTGATGCATACAATTTTTAAAACACAGTCTAACTCTCTTGTAAGAACCAGCTATGAGGACTGAGTGTATCAGTATTGCCAAATCAGCGCCCAAAAGTCATGAGTCAGACCATAAATCATAGAATCATAGAATGGTTTGGGTTGGAACTGACCTTTAAGATCATCTAGTTCCAACCCCACTGCTATAGGCAGGGACACCTCCCTCTAGACCAGGTTGCTCAAAGCTCCACCCAGCCTGGCTTTGAATGCTCCCAGGGAGGAGCATCCATAACCTCTCTGCACAACCTGTTCCAGTGTCTCACCATTCTCACAGTAAAGAATTTCTTCCTAATATCTAGTCTAAATCTACCCTTTTGCAGTTTAAAGCCATTTCCCCTCACCCTGTCATTACATGCTATAATAAAAATTGCCTCTCCACCTTTCCTGCAGGTACTAGACAAAGTCCTGAATAATCTTTAAAACTGTGGAATTTTAGAAAAAAAAATCATTTATTTTACTTGTCTCTAGGATCATAGGAATCTATCCCAAGCTTGAATGCCAATGTGAAAGCCAGCAACTCTGATGTCTCTGCAGTTTCCATACAGTTTCTTTAATCATGTATTAGATGAGAAAGCATATTAACACTGTTCTATTTAAAAACAACGATCAGAAAATCCTTCCTTGTTCAGAAGGAAACATTACGAAAGAAATTTGAGAAGAGACATACGGTACTGTTTACAGACCTTAGTATTCCTGTCAGTGAGGATCAGCTGGAAATTATCATTGCTAACTTGAAGAAAACAGGAATTTCACTTCAATTTTTATAAGTATGGATGTGACTGTTATACACTATGCCATTTGAAAAAGAAATAGGTATTCATTCTTAATAATGATCTCGAAGGACCTAGTGATCATTTGGTACTTTGTTTCTACAGAAGTGTAGAAATATGTGATAAGTAGTTACATGAATTACATGTGCCATGAATTACAGTGAACCTTGTCCTGTTGATCAGATGAGGTGCAAATGTATGTTCAAATGATAGTTTCTTCTGCAGATAAACTTCTAGCTTAGAGCCAAAGTCTAAAACGGGGAACAGAAGATCTATGTAAGCAGTGAAGAAGGAAACAGTGTGACAGAAATAGACAAGAAGCAGTTCTTGTGTGTAGTGGAAATGCTAAGTTACAGCCTGAGCCAGTGATTGAGCACCTGATGGGAATGCAGGGCCAACCCAGGGGAGCTCAGGTGCATGCAGTGCATGAGTGACTGAAGGGGTGGAGCCACAATCCACCCCTTCCCAGACCTCATGTAATGGCTGACAGCGTAGGCAAGGGTATCTCACTGGAGATCCTTGTGTACCTGAGGCCTTCCAAGGTTAAGCAGGTTCCTTCCTTTATTTCTGTGTCTTTGAGCATATTCTTACTTGCTTGGGACTTTGCTACTATGCTGTCATTGCTGCGCTTTCCATGGTGTTACAGCATTTCACTATGTCACAGCAACAGCCTAGATTCCTTTTAGGTAAAGGAGATGCTAGGAACGATAGTGGGGTAACGTTTTAGATGCACACAGCCTGATCGTGATGACAATAGGAAAGCAAGACTGAAGAGAGGGGATGGGTTTGGAAAATTGAAGTGTTCACAGTGATGGGATTGGAAGATGGAAGCAGTGTCCCCTTCCTGGAAACATTCAAGGTCAGGCTGGATGGGGCTTTGAGCAACCTGCTCTAGAGGGAGTTATCCCTGCCTATAGCAAGGGGATTAGAGCTAGATGATCTTAAAGGTCCCTTCCAACCCAAACCATTCTATGACTCTATCAGAAGTTGTGCCTATGCACAAATCAAGTCAGCTTTTGCTGGGCACAAAACAAACGCTTATTTGACAAGCAACAAGTGGTAGTATATCATGTTAGCTATTCAGTCTGAAGGAAGCCTTAATAAAAAGGTCAGAGTATATAAAAAGATCATGGGAATACAAATCAAAGAAGGCAAGGAAAGACCTTACAAGAATGATTATTTTTTTTCCCAGGGAAGGCAGGATAAAATGAGTAGATAAGCAAAACCACATTTAAAAACATCTGTATTTCAAACAAATTTTTTACATGGAAGTTATTATAGCAATCACCTTATGCTATTCTAAAAACACCTAGCATACGGACGGATATGCATAAATAATGAAAATAATAGTTTGGAAATTAGATACTCTTCCATCTACTGAAAACAAAAACATCCCTTTCACCAAAGCTGCAGAAGACTTAGTGCTATATTAAATACCTTGACAATTCTGACATCGGTGAATCTGATCACAATTTATACACAAATATAAAGAACATAGACTTTTAGAATTGGTATCGTGCCTACAAAAGTTGGAGGAAGACTGTATTATGTGATGCAGCTCTATTAGTACCCATAAAATTGTACAATGCATACTGGCATACGATGCATAAGGCTTCCAGTTACTGTATACTCACACAAATATTTTCATGATTTTACTTAAGAAAAATCTCCTAAAAGGCCCATGAAACACCTTGTCAGAATGCCTGCCTTTCCTCCTGAATAAATGAAAAGTTATTAAAATTTAATTTGATCAAGTACAATTGTATTCATGACTACTTCCAAGGCAAATATTTAGCTTGGTAGACTTAACTCATAAATTAGCTGCAATGCAGACTCTACAAAGCCTTCTGTAGCTTCTTGATGAGGTTGATGGCATGTTTATGCAGACAGGTGCAAATCAAATGCTCTGACCACATTTTATAACCTGCACAGGTGCAGTACCACTTAGGACCACACTGTCTAAGGCAATTAATGAAGATAACTTTGTAGTCATTTTAGAAGAACCAGTTTTCTTTACCCTGTGGCTGTGCAGTTGTTATTCACAGGAGCACACAAATCATTATATAATTCATTCTCAAGCAAATTTTTTTCCTGAAACTAAGTTTTAGATTAATTGCCTTTATGAATGTTTCTAGATGTTTGCAGTGACTGCAGTCATAATATTAAGGTAACATTAAATCCATTTTTTTGTCATGTTTGATAAATTCATCATGCCTTCCCTTAAGATGAATTTAAGTTTTCGAATTTTAAACAAATCTGTTTCCCTAGTGGTAAAAAAGGCCTGGTGCAGACTAATCAACAGTTCAGTCTCTAGCCTTTGGTTTCTTAATGCAAGTACTGCCTTGTACTGTGAAATCCCTGTGCTAATGGCATTGTGGGTGTCACATCATTTTCACTCAAGAATTACAATATCAAATATGTTTAGTTTACAAATAAATTTTGCTGGTTTTTTGTTTGTTTGTTTTATTCATTTTTGTATTCTAAATGCTACCTCTGCTTTCTTTAGAATCAAGCTAGATTTTTTTTGAATTAATTGATTTCTGTGGTGGTGTTTTTTGTTGTTATTTTTCATGTCATGTGCTATTGCTAGTTAGAAATATTCTGCAAAGCAAATGAGCTCACAGCTACATCTGTGCAACACTAAATTCCAAATTAAGCCCTCTACGGATGGCACTATCATCCTATTTCCCTCAACAGAGTTGCACAGGTGTATCCATTTGAAAGTTATTAAACGGGTCTACTGATATACAAGATGGAACAAAATTTGCAGCTTAGTATTTCCTAGCTGTGTAGGCTAGGAAATCTTATTTATATTACTGGCACAGGTAGCTATTACAGAATACATGGAGAAAGGAGGTTTGCTGACTAAAATGGTGCTATCTGGAAGAAAGCAGGATTCATGCTAGAGCTTGTACTTCATGGTGCTTTGTACTAATGACAGCAGTGTTTCTTCTGACATGTTAGAACAGGGTCATATGTCAACAAGAAAAATTGTTACAAATGAGAAATTTATAATCTTGGAGAGAGGTAATAAAATGTTTGTGATTTTCTCTTCAACAGAAAAAAAAATTACATAATTAAGTTAGAGATTACCTTGTTCTGGAGTGATCTCTACAGTCATTGTACTCCAACTCTTATCTCAAAAAATACTTCACATTTTCTTTTCATGAGAGTTGTTGTGATGTACGTGATTCTTCAGATTTCTCTGTTTTGGCAAGTTGTTTGCTTGAAAAGAGGAAACTGACTTTGTAGCTTATATTATTTTCACCAACTTTTGCCACTTGGGAGTGTCCTGAGAATGTTTATTATGTTCAGATTAGCAAAAAAGAAAATCTTATTCTGCAAAAAGAAGGTGGGTAGGGCTTGGCAGATGACAATGCAAAATAGAACTTGAAAATAAACAAATATTTTGCTTTAAAATCTGTGTGACCCTCCAATAAAGGTTTGGGATAGCAATTATTCTTCCTGAATGAGTCTGTTCCTTTCCAGCCAAAAAAACTGCCCGGGACTCTTCTTTTTCAGGTGAAACTATATCAGGGTCAAACAAAACTAAAGGAGCTTATGAGAACATTAATCTATTTCCCATTCCCCCCATAATCTCAAATAATAATCAACTTGTATCAAAATGATTCAGCCTCAGGAAGACTGTGGTGAGGAATTGAATCCATTATGAATTTTTCTACCTTTTTCCAGAATACTTGGAAATGTTCTTTACACAACTCTAATTATGCCTATAAAGAAAGTCAGCAGATGAATGTTGTTTGAAAAGCCTGAATGAAAAATATACTGGTCCAAAAATCTCACCTCAGCACCTAATTGCATACAATCCTAGAGTACTTACAAGCTTGCATATGTAAAACCTAATCGAAGTTGACTACTGACATTATATTTTCAGATTTAAAAATATTTTTAATAAAGTTCATATATTCATGACCTATGTTTATGTAATTTTTCAAACATTTTTCCAGAAGGAAAAATTATTTTTATGATCCTTTCCACAGAACAAAATGACTGATACTAACCATCTAATTTCAAAACAAATCATCCTAAACTTAGCATTAAAAAAAAATCCAATCTATGAACTCTCTCTATTAATCCTAGGTACATAAAATATAATGAGCTAAACTGATTTTATTTCATTCCCTGTTTGTTTGCTAATTAGTCTATACAATAAATGTGCATCTGCAGCCAGCCCTTTGCTTCGTTGTCTTGAGTCTTTTCATCTAATGTATGAAAAATTATGTTTATTAAGATCAAAACAAAGATCATCTAACAGCTGCCTGGAAAGGAGTCCCATCCCTCACTGCAGCAAATAATTATTCTTACTTCGTACAAGGATGGTATGTTTGGAATCTCTCTGTGTGAAAATGAGCAAAAGACGATATGTTTGTTTTCTGAAGTGTTTCAGGACTATCACTGTACTAAGATATCTGAAAATAATAGAAGTGGTTCACATACTTGCTTATAATGTTTTCTGTTGTCTTGTCAGAACTTGCAATATGTATATTATTATTTCATGAGTTTCCCAGACATTATCTTGGACATTTCTGTTGTTAAACATGAGAGTGGCAATGTCTTTGCTGCATTAGATATAATAATATATTGACTAGGAGGCTATAAGGAAGGGGGCCTCACATCTAAAGGGGAGCTATTATAAAGAAGGGGATAGATTCTTTAGCAGGGTCTGATGTGAGAGCGCAAGGGGAAGTGGTTTCAAACTTAAAGAGGGGAGATTTAGATTGGATATAAGGAAAAAGTCTTTTACAGTGAGGATGGTCACGCACTGGCAGATGCCCTATTCCTGAAGACATTCAAAGTCAGGCTGGATGTGGCTCTGAGCAACTTGATCTAGCTGTGGATGTTCATCACAGGGGAGTTGGACTAGATGATCTTTAAAGGTCCCTTCCAAATCAAACAATTCTATGGTTCTGTGACTTACCAGATATGATAAATCTGAAGTTAAGCCCATTCTCTGTCTCATTAAGCAGCATAGGGAACACTATAATCAACTCTCATTTGTCTTTCTTCTTAAAATAATATTATTAGAGAAGTCATGCTTGTTCAATAAATTAATATTCTAAAAAATGTTATCTAAACTCAGTTATATTTTACAGTTATCAACACTAAAGGCTAGGAAGCAGATTCTCAGGGAACAATTATGATAATGATGTTGATTTCAGTGCACCTTGCAGAATTTTTTAAAATATTTATTTAAAAAATATAACTTAGTAAATATATTTTCACTCTCTTCTTCCTGATTCTTTAAATGACAAATAAAATGGACACTGTAGTTTCCCTAAAAGGGTACCAATCCATCCATCTCAGATTAAGGTATATAGACACATGTAGATGTGTGTGTGTGTGTGTGTGTCTGCCTGCACATGAGAAAGAGTCCGAAGCATTACATTCCATTAATTCATCTTTATTACTGTACTTTATGGATGCTTGAACATTTTGCATTAAAACTCTCTTTCAATGGAAAGTTGGGCTTTAGATCAAACTGTTTTCTTTTTTAAAAAAAAATTGTCTGCTTTCCATAGAAAACTGAATTTGTTTTACTTCATTTTCCCTAAAGATCAAATGCCTGAAAACTAAATATTTTTATTTGGCTATCTTCCTGTACAGACACAAGGAAAGCTGAACTGAGGTACATTTTGTCTCTACTGGGGACTAGGCTCCCAGTCAAAACACTCTACTATAATCCGTCACAACCAGAAGTCAGCAGGAGGGGTAACTGTGGTATTTCATGAGACCAAATGCAGATCTAGATTAATGAAAACATATTTCTTACTCCCAGTTGTATTTCCCATGGATCATCAGAACAGTACTCACTATTTCAAAACAATGAGTTATTGTGCCAAAAAGAAAATGAGGACAAGTTAATATAAGCAAACAAATTAAATGCCCTATAACCTATTCTAAAAATATTGATGTGTAAAGAATGGACAAGAAATCTGCTCTTAAAACAACATGGTTGCTCTAAAACGATTAGTAATGGTCATTAATAATGACCAGTAAAATCTCAGCCACATAGTGGCCTCATAGGGTCCATGGTGGCCAGTAGCCATGATGAGAGTTTGTCTTCTACTGTGTGTATGCCTGCACAGACTTTGTACTTTGGTGAAATAATCCATTTAGTTCTGGATGTTAAACTTGATTGATAAAGTCCACAATGCAAAAAAGACTAACAGATACAGGCTAAATACAGACAAAAGGGAAATGTATTACTTTCATGGCTCAATAATATTTAGTTTATCTGCTAATCAAATTATGCATCATAGAGGACACTGTTAGAATACAATTGAAAATTGCAGTCTGTATGATCATGTATCTGTTGTACATAAAAATTCTCTTAAATATGACTGGCATTTTATGGTCAAAATGTGAACACATTGTAACAGTACAAATGTTAATGTGCTGAGGCACATTTATATAGTTAAATGGATCAAAATATTCACAAATATGGAACTTACTGTACAGCTCACAACAGAAAATAAGTCTCTGTGAAGGCAATGCAATTTTAATCGAGGAGCTAAGAAAAAAATAAGATTTAGCTACTTTTAGTGTCTGAATAGAATTACTTTTGGCTGGAAGGTAAAATACTGACAAAAGTCATAAAATTTAAGCATCATAAGGACCGCCCGTTCCTTGAAGATTCCACTATGCTCCTCTTTCGGCTGAAATCAATAACAACACAGCCTCACACTACTGTGCAATAGAAATGTCACTGCCAACTTCTGATTATAGCAGCTAGGAGGTGCAGGACCAGGAATATTCAATGATGTCTGCTTAAAAAATTACTGTTCCAGTGGTTTTTTCCATCAGCAAGGATTGATTTCTTAATATATTATGGGTTTCCTTCTGTTTTGTTTTGCTTTGCTTTGCTTTGTTTTCCCTAGAAAATATAAAAATCTGTAAAATATTTATTAGAATGACTTTCCTGTCATGAGTGAGAAACTTCAGAGGATGACCCTGAATATTAAGAAGCCAAATGGCTAAAACTTTTCTGTTAGATGGGGAAACTCTACTGCCACCTGCTCAGCTACTTCTAGGGCCTCACTGCAGCCACCAGCCTGTGAAAGGATTGTCCTCATGGACACAAAGGTGTTAGTGGTGAGGGAAGGACCTCGATGTCCCAGTCAGAGATTGTTCCTGCCTCAGCCCCAGAGCTGCCCCAGGGGAACCCCAACCCCATGGCCAGGGAGCACCCAGCACCGGCATCATTGTGTCAGATATCAGTGAATAGCCTGAATGTTGAGGCATCCCACAAGTTAGGAATGATAGGTAACACTGACATAAAAAGATAAGTGGTATGTATTTTATCCCACAAATAAGGAATTATAGGTAATACAAACACATTATGGTACATGTTATTTCCAGCACAGAGGACAATTAATTGCAAAACATAATTATGACGTATTCATGACATACACAAGTCATTGTGAAAGTAATGCTTCGTTATTTTTTTTTCCATGGAAACTACAACAGATACAAAGAGTACAATGACACTCTTTGATAGAGCAAATTCTCAGCTGCAAAATACTATTTTTCAACATAGTTAGCTATACGTTTTTGTCAGTGATGAAGAAGAGCCTGCATGCCATGCGTATCAAAATCTGCAGATCAACAGAGGTGATCCAGTCACTGTCACCACTGCTGAAACACATCACCCACTGTGCTCCCATCCACTGTTTGGTCTCCATAAATGTCCAGCAAATGCTGATGCATGTCAGTGTGTGCCATTTTTTCCACATGAAGGATTTCAGTGACACAGCTTTGCTTCATCTGCACTTCCATCTCAGACACCATTTTGTCAGACTGCCCCTCTGCTGCCATCTGTCACACGGCAACATGTAATAGAATATTGATGGGAAGGTTCAGCGTCTATTGCCATACCATCAACATCTGCCTCTGATGTCATGGGCTAATGTAAGAAAATAGGAGGCGTTACTTTCAGAGCAACCCTTGTATGTCACTGTATCTTTCTTTTAAATAGCTACCCAGAAGAATACATTGAACCGTAAACAGAGAAATTCTAACAGTCTTGAAATGAAACGTAATTACAGAAAATAGCAAATCAAAAGAACCTTCTTGAAACTGAAAACCTTGTGGCTTAGAAATGGTTATTGCCAGCAGTAATGAATCTCAGGGATGAGTATTTCACAGTCATTTTTACACTACAAGGGTTGGTAAAGTTGTTATGTGTTGTATTCTTTAAACTCAGTGTCTGGGTCAGGTGGCTCATGTGTACATTTTGTGTACATTCATTTCCAGCATCAACACCTGGGAGTTTTATGTGAGTGAAAATAAAATTTGTTTGAGGTGTTTGGACTTGAGATTTCAAAATCATTAGTCCTTTTTGAAAACCTTGGCCCTGAACCTTTTTTTGTGAATGAATCAGCCTTTGGATATAAATACATAAATAAGTTCAACTCAAAGAAAAACAGAACTTACAGTTCTTACAGAACTGTGTCTAGTCACAGCAGTGAGCTTGGAAGAAAATTTATCCTTCACTGCAATGCGTACAACTTTTGTCTCTTCATTCAATTTCTTTGCTGTGTTTCTTATCACATTTTTTACTAAAAAATAATATTTTCATGACTTTTTTTTTCCTTCTTTCAAAAGTTTAAAAACCCTTTCAAGCTGTGAGCTGAAGTAATTTTTCTTTCCTAGGTGCAACAGAAAAGTTCTTTTGCCTTCTTCTATTCAGTTTTTGTTTAGCTTGTCATCTTTTTTTTTCTGAAAATATAAAAAAGATAATTGGAGAATTTTGTGAAATGAAGATAGATATGTTGCAGGCTGACCTTTCTAATTCAATTTTATATTGCTTTATTTTATGTCTGATGTTCCATTTGCTTTGCTAATTATTGTATTTTTGCACATCCTCTTGAACATATCCAGGTAAAATGATAAGACCAAAGCAGAATCTTTGCAGCAGGTAAATTAGTTCAGCCCCTTTTTCTGTAGTCTTTGTTAGGCCTGTCTATGTATGCATTTGCCTTTGCCACATCACACAACTCAAGCTAGTAGGGTTGGAGTAGGAGTGTGATACAGTTCTGGTTAAGATAAATACAATGTCAGCTGTACTTCTGACGTGCAGATGTGGCTGCATCTAGAGCTCCAAACTGTTCTGTTTTTTTTCAGAGTACCATTTTTTGATCTATCAGAAAGACACAATTTTTTTCCCAATTTCATCTTCTTGTGATTTCTAAAATCTCCCAACGCCTACTCCTATTAAAAACTGATTACAGTTAGAAAATAAAAATAAAAGATCTGAGTAGTCATAAAAGTAGAAAAAATCCTGTTTCTTACTCATACAAAGATCCGCAGATCTGGCTGAACATGAAGCAGATCTTTCTATAACTGGAGTTTAAGCATCTCTAAGAATCTCATCTGATGCAGGAAAATGTTGAGGGAGAAGAAAGCCCTCCTGAATTTGGACACCAAAAGGTGTGTGGAAAAATATGAGTCTTGCTTTTGAGAGAAACTATATTTGGCTGCATTCTTCTTCTGGTCTTAATTCTGCTTATAAACTTATGTGGCACGTAACAAATAAATTTAGCACGGTTTTACCACGAGAGGGCAAGAATGTTTATCAAACATATTTGCCACCAGTTGTTTCACCACGTCTTTATCGGGAGGGTGACCCAACGTTCTTTCCCTCTGCTGTGTTCAAGCATGTACCCCAAGTGTTTAAAACACTGCAGAATCCTTTGACCTATCAGACTGACCTGTCATTTGTATGGCAAATTAATCCCCGAGATGGTCCCAGGGTCAGGGGTGTGACTGAACTCAGCTCTCTGAGGCTGAGCACACAATCAGAGCTTATCACTCCCAGCCTGGCACTGAGAAACAGCTGTGCCAAGCACTGTGCTTGACAAGGAAGGCTGAT
The DNA here is from genome assembly GCA_016647715.1 of Pavo muticus. Classification (NCBI taxonomy): domain Eukaryota; kingdom Metazoa; phylum Chordata; class Aves; order Galliformes; family Phasianidae; genus Pavo; species Pavo muticus. Next base: position 303,256 of record JACDJE010000287.1, read on the forward strand.
GATGAGAAGAGATGAGTCAGTGCTTAAATTTCATCCTTATGATGAATAACAAGAGAAAGAAGGAAGATTTTTAGACAGTCTTCTATCTAATATTTATAGCACTGACATATTCACACACAATATCTAAGCTTTTCTGTAAGCAAGACTAATTCTGATTAGACCATAACAGTAACCAGATCTGAACAGTAAAGACTGTGCTGGATGGAATACTGTGGAGAAAAGTTCCAGACTATTATTAAAGTGAAAGTGATTTGCATGGAATGTCTTGGTTAACTCAACAGCAATATGTAAACTGAAGTATTTAGCTGAATTTGATTAAAGGTTTACATTCTTGTACCTGTTTACCAACAAAACATAGTGTTCACTGTTCCAAAAGCCATGTTTTGGGAAAAAAATAAAATAAATGGACTATGAGGTCATTCAGAGTTGTAAAATTTTAGTCAGCTAAAATTAAAGTCAGTAGTGTAAATATCCTTTATTTCACCTGTTTTGCTGTCACATTAAGTATTTTCTTCTTTTAAATGGCTATGTTTTTCACCATGCAAGCAAATAGACATGAAATAGTGATGTCAGCATAAACTATATTTAATGAGAACAAAGAGAAGAGATGAAAAAGTAACCTTAGTATAGTCATAATAATGGCTATGGAAAGGGAAGGGAAGGGAAGGGAAGGCTATTTTCCATTGCCTAGGCCAATTAAATCATGCTTTTACCATGCCTTCCTTCAGAATAGTAACTTTCAACAAAAATAGTAGTTTCACAAGTCAAAAGAATCTTTCTAACTTCTACCATCAGGATAATAAGGGCTTTTCCCATCCTTGAAGCAAAAAAAAGGACATTGCTTCTTATCATTTGGCTTTGCTGTCTCCCATAAGCACTTAACTTTTACTTAGAAGGCTACATGCCTGCTAGGAGATCTATATTCTCAATGTCATTTGACAGATCTCTGTGCATCGGAGGTTTTCAAGAGCCTTGCTGCAACAGCATGCTATATCAGAGTGTCTAGGCAACTTGCATAGAAAAGTAGGAAACCCTACAAGATCTCCGCATTCAATATCTGGGCTTTCAATGTTCTTCTTTTGGCTTTTAACTAACCAACATGGCATGCAGCCCTTTTTAAAGCCTTAGCAATAGCCAAGGGGGATTCAGCTCAGACTGAGCAGCAGTTTCTTGCTGAAAAAGGAAAGGACTTAACTGTACATTTTCACTGAAACAGACAAATAACATAAGGGCAAAAAATCTCCTGTTTCATGTGTATTTTCTGGGAGCACAAGGAAATTGACGCATATTAGGATGCTTACAGAAGCCATAAAATCCCTGTTCAGATGGATCATCTTATAATTTTGATTGGTGAGATTTTGAAGCTGTTGAAAAAGGAAAGGTTGTGCTTTTCCAGTATTCATCCATAGAAGAATATTATAATAGAATCATAGAACCCTCAGAGTTGGAAGAGACCTTTAAAGGTCTTCTAGTCCAGCTCCCCTGCAATGAACAGGAACATCCACAGCTAGATGAGGTTGCTCAGAGCCACATCCGTCCTGACCTTGAAGGTTTCTGAAAACAGGTCATTTGCCACATCTGTGGGCAACCTGTTCCAGCACCTCAACACTCTCACTGTAGAAGACCTTTCCCTTACAGCCAACCTAAATCTACCCTTATTAAGTTTGAAACCTTTGTCCTATCACCACAGGCTCTGCTAAAGACTCTGTCCCCTTCTTTCCTGTAGGTCCCCTTTAGACACTGTCAGGTGACTGTCAGGTCACCTCTCAGCCTTCTCTTCTCCAGACTGAACAGCTCTTTCAGCCTGTCCTCATAGGAGAGGTGTTCCATCCCTTGGATCCTTTTTGTAGCCTCCCTCTGGACTCATTCTAATAGGTCTATGCCTCTTCTGCACTGAGGACTCCACATCTGGATGCAGTACTCCAAGTGAGGTCTCACCAGCGCAGAGCAGAGGGGCATGATCACCTTCCTCGACCTGCTGGCCACATTTCCTTTGATGCAGCCCAGGGTACCATTGGATTTCAATATATTCCATCCACAGAGTTGCTCTCTGAAGACGAATTAGTCTTTTTGCTAAAATCATAATTTTGCTGTAACATGAAGGTATCTGAAGATCATTCAGACCTTTGACTGGATCAGGTGCTAGAAGTAGTTTAGATTCCACAGGTTTGGTTTTTTTTATCTCACTTGTACAAGACTGGCCCAATACAGTCAGTGTGAATATTTATAACATGGTTGACTTTTAAGCTCACAAGTGCAGAGACAAACTCTAACCTTCTTGCAGTTTCCAATAAAAGCAAAATCTGAGCAAGCACCTGCATCAGAATGCTGCAGTTTAAAATATTCTAACTTTAAGATTGAAAAGGATACTAACTTTAACATTGCTCTCTGACTTATACTTCCACATCCTCACTTGTTTTTGTGCTGGTGAGGCCACGTGGTAAGCAAAATCAAGAATAGACCGAGCTGAAAGTTAAATGAACAAGGCCAGGACAGCCAGCAAAACAGCATTCCAATTCCAGCAATGCACCAGCCTTAGATTCATATACAGCATTTATTAACCTGCAGTCTGAGAAACCTGTCAGTTCTGTGAGTTTTTTGTTTGTTTGTTTGTTATGCTTTTAATTTGAATGTGTATGACTTTTCAGTTTGAAAAAACTGCTTTGTTCTACAAATTGAAATCTATCTTATACACAAAAGTAACATACTAGTTCTTTATATCCAACCTCTCTGAGAAGCTTTCAGATCAAGATGCATATTAGAATACTAACATTTTGCATTATCTCATTTTTTTGTTAATAATCTACTTCTGAATGAATTCTGAGGTAAAATTTTCACAGAACTGTGACTAACTATGATTTTCAGATGTGGTTCTTAATTCAATTTTTTGCTTCCTCAATATGATTAGTTTTTCCTTTCTGCATTACAGTGTACTGTCTACCATTTTATCAGAACTTTATAGTCATGAGCTTTAAAGAGCATTTGATAATGGACCTTGCTATAAGCATTTGTGAAAATATAAGAACATGGTAAATGTTCCATATTTATTTTCTTCATATTTTTTAAGAGATAGGTTTATAAGGTCTAGTTTTCTTTTTCAAATACTGTCGTTTCCTGTTATGTCCTATGCATTAGTGTGTCTGAAATTTCATTTTTATTAAACTTTCTATTGACTTGCACGGAATTTATTAATTGCTGTTCCCAGCATCCTTTTTAAGAAATAAATGCACAATTTTTCTTGCTCCTTGGGCACTGTTGCCAACGCATATATTATGTACTACTATGAAACAGTACCTGTAACAGTATCAATTTCATATTGAGTTGCTTTACATTTCTTAGGTGTTGACCATCTGCTCATGGTGACTGCTCTCATTTTTTCTATTGACATTTTGAATAAGTTTCTTGAGATTCGCTTCCTCAATCAATAAGAGTTCAGTGCCACTGAAAGTGCCTCTGTTTTTTCCTCTTCACCTCACTCTTCCATCTTGTATCTGTGTCAGGCTGTAGAGCCCCACTTTATCTCCAGTGTTACACAGACGCTTTTTACATTTTTGCAGTAGAGTGCAGCTCATGAATCCAGCAGAATTTCTTCAGATCTTACCTTTCTTCAGACAGATTAATTTTATTCTGTGTTAATATACTTGATCAGCTCATTGAGATCTTTGATGAGAAAAAGGCAAAGTAAAGAGTGGATGGTGGGAGTGCACAGTCAGAAGTGAAGGTAAAGAAGCAGAATTGTGGTTCCTCTACTTTGGAGCTACGAGCTGTTAGGCTTGGTCACCTTACCTAATGATATATGCAGTAGAGAGCAGACAATGTACAACCATGTAAATAATTCTAGATAATCTACATTGGCCTTACTGTCTTCAATACTGCAGATGTTTGTGGCAGATTTCTTGATTCTAATGCATTTGAAGATGATTTTATTCTATCATCTCATCTCTTTTTTCTTTGGTAAGCTGCTCTTCAACTCACTTCTGATTTGCCCTATTATGATTTTAAATTTGTGTGGGATTTATTATACTACACTTTCTAGAGGCTTTTTGTTTCTAAAAGTTTTCTTCTCTCTACTGGTTGAACATACTATTTTTCAATGATTCTTTTAGAATATTGTGCTTAGCAGCTAAATTAATATTTCTAACAAGTTGAGACTTGAAAGAGTCATCTTCTCACTTGTATTTTAATCAGTGAGATAATGCAATGAAAAGAGGTAATAACACATTGGTATGGAACAACAACAAAAAAAAATAAAAGCCAGAATGTGAGCAAGTATTTGGATACAGAAACTGGTAAATTAATCAAATTTCACTATGGTTCTTTGGCTTTTTAAATTATTTTTTTGTTCTTTCCTACTAAGCCAAAAAACAATATCACATTCATATCTACATGAATTCTTTCTTTGTTTCCACTTCTCTGCTTTGGAACAAACTACTCCAAAAGAGACAAAATAAGATTGTTAAGAAGTTGTAGGTAGCATTTCAGTACAAAAGACATTTGATGTAATAAAAACCCAATCCACTACATTAAAGATAATGTATTAGTGGACTTCTCTTGCTATTTTTCTTGAATCCCAGATCAAGCAGTTTCTAAGGACTGAAATCTCACAAATTGCTCTTTCTCAGCTGTTCAGTTCAGGTTTTAGTTTTGGGAAGGGGGTAAAAATCTGTTCTGTTTGGAACAATATAAGGAGCTGTGAAGGGGTCAGTGTACAGCAGATTGTGGTATTTCCAGAATGGAAGTGCCAGACTTTTGACAAAGACCTGTTCAAAAATTTTAACTCTGTTTTGCAGATTAGCAATTAAAATTTTTCAATTGTTTTCATAAAATCTTAAGCTTCTCAGTCTTTATTGGAACCTATGCTTTTGTTATATTTGAGCTCCTCACATGTTTTAACAACTTCTCAAATTTAAAAGCGGGTAATATATTTCAGAATATGTAATGTAACAAATGTCTGTGAAAGGTTTATAAAATGAGTCACAGAAACATTAAGGGGAATACAAATATATGATCTTGAAACTGTACTACTGAAATGCCTGTTCTTGGACAAATAAGTTCCATATACACTCCAGTATTCCTGCTGACAGCTTATTGAACTACAGATTCTGTAGTTTAGTCTTAATTTTTCTGCTTATGTGGCAAGTCTAGAGATTAGACTATTTAACTAAGACAGGAAGTAAAGGTAGTTATGAGAAAAGTCCACAGTATTTTTTTTTTTGTTTTAACTTGCAATTTTATAGAAGCAAATATCTGAGCTTTTCTGTTTCTATGAAAATATTCAGCCTGACTACATTAAATATTCAAGTACTATTATCTGACATAACAGATACTTGGGACAATAGGTATTTGCAAAATCTCTTTCCAAACAGGGAGTCACAGAAATATAGATATCACAAGGTCTGGATAAAGAAAGGTGATAATGTTTTTAAGCGAGACTTAGAATTTAAGAACCTAAAAGTGAGCTTTTGAAAGCTCCTGCTTAATCTTTGGGGGTGCCCAGACTCTATCAGCACCTCATTTTTCAGCACTGCATATCCTCAGATGCCTGCATTTTAGGTCTGCAAAGGCTTAGAAGTAAATCGCTGTTGACATGACTGACAATGGTTTTGCTTCCATCTCATATTTAAGTGTCATCAACAGCAGCAAACTTGGTTCTCCTGTCCATTTTCGGTGCATCCCTCAACTTGAAAGGCATTCTCTCAGCAGACTTAACAGTGTGAAAGCAGAAAAGCTGGACAGTGGTTAGACTTGTAGATAAATGAAGCAACAATCCTTTAATGAGTCCCAAAAATCTCTTGGGATCTGGGCTTGCACAGTTTACCATCAGCATTGTGGGATCCGTGATAATGTGAGAAGCTGAGCCCGACTTTCTAACCCTCAGGCAAATTCTTTAATCACAGATCTACAATTACACTGCCTATAGGCTCATCTTTCTGTCTAGTGAAAGCCTACAGAGAGCTCAGAAGAAATATTACAGCCATTTTTCAGTATCAAGCTGGAAGAACCTGTTGAAAGAACCTGCAGAGAACAGAATTAATGCAGAGCTAAAAAATATGGTAGGTTTATGTAGTAAGGTAAATTCAGATCAGGTATTAGGAAAATCTTCATGGTAGAAATGATAGGGGAGAACTGAAAAAGAGGATGTTGTGGAGGTCTCCTAGATACTTTTATCTTTTCAGAGATGACATGGATATTGTAGATCTTCAGCAGAATATTTAAGTTTAGCTCTTGCATTCCTTCATCTCCTGAGAAATGAAGAAATGTGGCTTATTCTTGTTGTGTGCTACTCTAAATATTTTAGAAATTTATGGAGAAATAGTGCAATCAAAACTCAGACTCCAAAGGTCAGGGCCAGGACACTAATGCATTTACTGAACAAGTCTACAAGAGAAGCTCTGTTTATCAGAAGCCTACACTTAAAAGGAAACAAACATCCTAAGAACTTTGCTGCAGTCAAAGAGGCTGTGTCTGAACAAATTTGACACGACATGGTGTCAGAATACTGTAAGTGACACTCTAGTGGAGACTTTAGCAATGCTCATATTACCACACCAAACAAAAAGACCAAGTATAAAGCACTAATGATCAGACCTGCTGCTACATATGCAGTCTGTACAGTAACATGAACTATTGGAAGGGAACCATGTGATAATGTACCTTTGGCTCGCAAGCTGTGGAAACCTTTGGTGTGGGAAAGACATTTTGCTAAGTGTTAATGACCAGTGAAGGGGCCCAGAAGTTTGTCAGTGCTGCATCCCTGCAGATGGAAGGCCTCATGAGGAAACACGTCTGGAGAACCAAAAGAGACGGCGGCAGCAAACACCAAGACTTCCTTTAATGTCTCTCCACTACAGAGTCAAAAGATGCTCTGAAGTAAATTCAGTAACAGGATAAGAACAAAAAAAAAAAAAAAGAGGTTTTCTCTGGCAAAGCTGCTTCTTTAAGGGAAGGGAAGTGGGAAAAGGGAAGAGGGAAGAGGAGGCAAAAGGGAAGGGAAGGGAAGGGAAGGGAAGGGAAGGGAAGGGAAGGGAAGGGAAGGGAAGGGAAGGGAAGGGAAGGGAAGGGAAGGG
>JACDJE010000287.1:322555-402867 GCA_016647715.1 Pavo muticus
AAGGGCTAAGAGTTGGAAAAAGCCATGCTAGCAGTATGATTTCAATATATTCTAAATGTTTTACTCTCACTCTTTATTTATATTACTTTCAAGTACTTATTACTTACCAACACAGTTCAGAATTACAAATGACCTCACACCTTGATAGATGTCTGTGCTTTGGATGCAGGCTGTTCTTGATTCAGTTACCCGGTACCTTAAAAGAATGAAAGCATATCTTACATTCCCATAAATTAAGGGCTGCTTAGTAATTTTAATGGGTGTTCTAACAGCAAGTAAACAAATTTCTGTCATTTTTTTTCCACCTATTTTTGGTAGGAAGCACGTGAATACTGCTACTTCCTTAGCCCATTTACTTTTACGGAAAATGTTCATAGGTAACAGCTCCAGGAAGTCTCTCGTAATATCTGCAAAGGTGAGCTCTGGCTACACAGAGAATCTCATTAATAGAAAATGACTTAGGTATATTGAAGGCTTCCTGGATACTGGGCCCCATTAGCAAATTCATAGCCAGTAGTTTAATGAAGGTGGTTATTTCTCTCTATCTGACACTCATGATGTTGCAACTGAAATATTGTGTCAAAGGATATAATATTTCTATATTCTCCCTGTATGAGAGAGAGCAACAAACTGTAGAGAATCTGTCATGGGAGCACCAAAATATTGAGGGGGCTGAAGTATATAAGGAGAAGATGAGGAAGATGTGTTTGTTCAACCTGGAGAAAAGAAGATAAATGAGGGATCTGATTTCAGTCTTCAGCTATCAGAGGAGGGTTTATGGAGAAGTTGTTCTAGACTTTTCTAATAAGTGCATAGTGAAAGGGCAAGCTGCAGTGTTCATAAGCTGTAGGAGGGGAATTTCAGACAGGCTATTCACTATGGGGGTAGCCAAGCAAGTGCCCAGGGATGAAGAGGAATATCCTTGGAGATACTCAAAATTTCACTGTGCAGAGCCCTGAGCACTTCTACCCAACTTTAAAGTTACCCCTACTCTGAATAGAGATCTAAACTAGATGACCTCCTTTGGATATTCCCAGTCTGAAGCACCTGATGCTTGGCATGAATAAAGAAATTTCTGTGGAGGAGGAAATACAGGAGTAAAACATGCAAATAATGAAGGGAGGAAGCTTCATACAATTTGACAATACTCAACTTTGTTCCTGTTCTTCATTAAGCATGTCTGACACTTACCAGTCCGTTTGCCTGCCCATATCATAACCCATGCTGATGGAGATAGAACTCATGCAGTTTTATCATTGCATAAATAATCTCTTCAGCAGAGGATAATAACAATCTCTCTCACCAAACCAAGATGAGATATTCACTGTAAATCCTTGAAATTTGATCTCTCCAACTTGTAACGATCTCACAAGAAGGTGGTTTATACAAAAGAAGTTCCCTTTTCATGTAACGGGAGTGAGGCAAGATCTTTTTTCCTCTGTCTTCTGCCAAGCAGCTTACACTTAGTCTTTCATTGAACTTTTTCTTTCCTTTGATATCTGATTTGCTTTTATTTTCCATGAGGTACTTTACTTTACTTTTAATTGATACATCCAAAAACGTGAGTTTAGTAACATTTTCAATTATCCTGACTGAACTTATAATTATTTAATACAATATAAAGATCAGAGGCTCAGGAGTCTTTTATTTCCTTTCAATTATCTCTGATCCTCCTGTTCTTTTATCAGTTTGAATCAGTTTTATCAATTCTGTACCAGCAATGAACAAAGCAAAAGTACATCTTAGAGATGACTGTAATTATTTAAAAAACCTGTAATATTAACATTTTACCCACTAAATCCCAATGCATCATATTGAAGCCCTATCTTAACTAGCATTTAATATAACCAACAAGGAGCACCACATTTTTTTAAATTTATTTTTTTTTATTTTAAAACCTCTGGCTATTGAGATAAATCTATAGTTACAGCCTAGGGTCCTGAAAATTTAAAAGCTATTTACGTCTGAAAAAGATCAACATTTAAAGAATTAAAAATAATTTCAATCCTCTTTTGATATTTTCCTATTTAGTCTTTCACTTGACTTTGTCAACTACACTCATTTTTAATGACCTTTTATTGGCAGTCCAGCTTGTAAGACTACTTTTTTCTTTTTGTCAGCATAGAGTGCTTCTATTGGATAACTGATTGACTTAAAAATAAAGTAAAACAAAACAAAAAACTTGATTTGACTTGCTTCCTCGGGGAGTTAAATTTCACATAGATCTGTGGAAAGGTTAATCACGGCAGGACTTGCTGATTCAAATGGAATTACTTAGAGATGAAGATCTGAGAAAAGAAGCAAAGTAAAATCAACAGGGAGTCTTCCACATGATCCTGCTCCTACTGGTCTGTCCTGTCTCTAGACTGTGAGTGAGAAAAAAGGACTTTGGCTGGATGCTGTTTAAATACTAGAGTAAGCAGAAAGAAAAATTCCAATCTCAGAAACTACAACTTTCTTGGGCTTCCTAATTTCTAAATACCATCATCTACGCTAATTACAACTCTTTCCATATAATTCACAGTTCTTTATGCCTTCTACTTGCTGTTGCTTGGCAGCTGGATACTTGGTAAGAGCACAGGATATGAGAAGGCAGGGATATTTTCCTCTTGGCAGTCATGAATGCACCTTTCCTAGGACACAGGTGCTTTCTTTCAAAAACTTCTAAACTCTTCCCTGGGGAGGCAGGATATTGTTCATGGTATTGAATTTGTTTTTAGAAATAAATAATTGCTTTTATATACTGAATGTGTTTGTGTGCATGGTTATACAGTTATTACCTGGGAGCTGAGGGAAGGAGGAGGAAATATTAAACATAATGAAAGCACAGCTAAAGTTATCAGGCACCCAGATACCAAAAGGAATGCAAGTCTTTCACCATTCTGTCTCAGAATTGATGTAAAAGTACTTTTTACAGCAAATATCATTCCTGTGCTCTCATTAAAGTCAATCCTTCAGTCTGAGCTGTAATACTGTATGTTCAATATTATACACTCAAAATTAGGATTGTATAATGTCTGTAACAGTCAAACCTTTGTATGTCATTCTTGCAGTACACACAGAATAGGTTTGCAAATTCTGAGATGGAACTTAGGGTTTGTTTTTATCTTGCTGTTTTTCAGGCAGAATTAATTAACAGTGATAATCACAGAATTTTTGAGACAGCTGTTCTCACACTTACAATTCTGCAGGAAGAAACTGGAATGTTTACAAATATAATCCTACAGTCAGTAATTATGTAAATTTTATGTTTTCTAAACGACAATCCACCTGGTCACCAGTGGAAGCAGGTTGATTTTTAAACAACAAAAAAAGTCTACATACATTTTTCTTATGTTTCAGAGATTTGTCTCTTGGCTTCAGAGGTTGCAAAACAAGATGGCATGCTGTGACACAGCATGGGAGAAAAGAAAATAATGCATCAGCAGCAAGAAATAAAACAGCTCTGCAACTTGCTATCTCTATAAATATAGTGAACATTCAGGGAAAATATATTGCACTGATCTTCCCCAATTGCTTCAGGACTTCTTCAAGAAAAGTCTATTTATTTTATTATTTTCTTTGTAATCTCTTTTCACATCTATCAGTAGAAGAGCCCTATATTATTGTAGGAAGCATATGGCAGAATAGATTCCCTAGCAAAACTGTAGAAATTAGAGATAAAAAGAACAATATAACGAGTGATCTTTGCTGATGCAGTGATCAGATGTAATAGTTTCTTCCATGATATTTTGCTGTATTTTATCCAGCTTAATTTCAAATTACTATTCAAAATGGACAACAAATATTAGCTTTTTCTAACTAAAGCATCAGTCATATTTTCCTCATTTTTCTCTCTGAATTTACCTCAAATATATAATTTCTTTATTTCAAATCAAGACTTTTGATTAAGAAACACACTTTGTTTTGTTTTGTTTTGAAAAAGAAAAGGAAAGGGAAAAGGAAAAGGAAAAAAAGAGTGAACTTTAACCTAAGATATACTATATGTGGAATGTAAAACAGAAGAACTCTGAAATTTTGTTTGTCAGGAAAGAGCATGTGCATTTAAACAAACTGAAGTATTTTTACGCAGCATTTCACTGATACACAAGTAAAATCATGGAAATTCTAAAAACATTTCTCTGTAACATTTAAATGTTTAAATGAGTACTTTTAATGGGCAAATAGTCTACTGTGCTTGCAATAATCAATTAACTTGTATAAAGAAATGTGAAGATTTCATTGTGCATCAGCCAGAAATGAGAGCAAAATAGTATCTAAATAACAGTTATATATTTTAAGAGCACTTAACAATTAAAAAAAAAAAAAGCAAACAAACAAGCTGTCTTAGTTTCAACTGGGACAGAAATGTTTTCTTCAGTGTGTCTGGAATGATGCTATATTTTGGTTTTAGGAAAAAAACCAATGTTGATAACACATCAATGTTTATAGTTGCAGCTAAGCAATGTTGTACAGAGCCCAGTCCATGTGCAGCAAAGGGCCCAAGGGAACAGAATTAGAACAGCTGACTTAACTGGACAAAGTGCTATTCCATACCATATGACATCAAGTGAAAGGAGTTTTGAAGGGAGTGTGAGGGCATCTCACTCTCTTCTGCTGCTCAGAGGGCTAGCTGGTCATTGGTTGGGCATGGTGAGCAATTTCCTGTGCATCACTTGTATAAATATGTGTATATATATTTGTTATAATTATTATCATTTTCCTTTTCTCTATCTTAGTAAGTCTTTTTATCTCAACACACAAGTTCTACTTTGTTTTTTTCACTTCACTCTCCCATCCCACTGGGAAGTTGTGGGAGTGAGCAGATGATTATGCGGTGCACAGCCACCTGCCGGGTTAAACCACAACACAAGCAAACAAACAAAAAGCAAACAAACAAACAAAAAAAGCAACCAATTTAAAAGATCTATTGAAATTGCTTGTTGTCCAGGAATTTGCAAATAGAACATGGAAAGAATATAAAAGACTGCTGCAAGTCTCTAAGGCAGGCATCTTGAACAGGATTTTCAGTCATAATCGTGTCACTGACCCAAAAATGCTCAGTGATGTCTTTAAAAAATACTTATCCTAGGAAGTACAGAATTCCACAGTTTCTGAAGGCAAGAATCTCCAAGCCTTCAGGACTGAAGCAGTTCTGCTGACTTGGAACATAGCAGGTAATTCTTAGCACAGCTCTAGATGACAGAGACAGGAAACACTAGTTATGAAAATGTACTAGTTGCAAAAAGATGGCAAGATATGAAAGAAGTCACTGGAAGTCATGACTATGTACAAGATAGTGAAAGAGCTCGCTCTCTCTCAGTTCATTTCACCTTGTATTTCTATGAAAATATGTGGCCAAAATCTGTTGGGCTAATAATAACACCAGAAAAATATTAAGATATTCCTAAAAATTGCTGAGAGGCTCTAATTTTTTTTTTATTTTTTTTTTATTTTTTTTTAGTAAAACACAAGGCAAGACAAATGAGGGGAGACTCTTTTATCATCTAGTCCTTGTCCTGTGTGTACCCTTGAGGAAGTTCCAAGCTTGTCCAGAACATGCAATTCTGTATCTTAGGTCAGAAAGTCTGTCAGTCAGTCTCCTACTCATTTCTTTATTCTTAATGAATCACAGTTATCCTGAGCAGAATTTAAGCCACATCTTCCCATATCTTACAAGAAGAACCAACTAATATATCAATCATGACTGTTCCCTTGCATTTTTTAATGAAAAAATAATTTAAAAAATAAGGTTATGATCATTTTATCATTTTACCTTCTTTCATCAGATTATACCATTTATTAATGACCCAGCTTCTTAAGTAATTTTAGTGGATACATTTTCAAGTGGATCTGCTTTTGCATCAGTGTAATAATTTATCTGATTAGGCTTTTTGTGAATGTTATGTATATTATTGGAAAATATCTTGCGAACCATCTGTTTAAACAGAACTCAACTCATGATTTATCAGTAATCTATTCATAGCAAATTTTTCTTGATTCTTCTGTTACTGCTCTCCTAAGTCATATGACAGTGTTGCTCTGCTTGCTTAGGGGTGTGTTGTTTTTTTTAAAATTGCATAATTGCATAAGTGAAATCCATTTCTTTTTGAAACAAATATAATTTAGGTGTCAAGTTTCAACAAATGTATTTTCATCATCAATGTTACAGTCATTAAATGCATGTTTCATAGACATCCATATGATCAAATTTAGTTGGAAAGTTACTAAGAAACTTACAAACGTTGTGGGGTCATAGTATGATGAGGAAATAATAATTAAAAAAAAAATCTTACTGCCATTACGCATTCACTTTTAGTGAGATTTTGTTTACATACCTTCCTAAAAAGTATCCCTACTTTGGAAATAATCAGAACAGAAGAAAACTGCTTATTGTTCCTGAGACCTACACAGGCTGTTCTAAAGTCATCGTATCATGAGTCCTAGTTCCTCCATTGCTCTTCTCAGAGGTGAATGATCTTCCTTGTAGATCACATTAACTTCATAGTGTTACCTGCTCCTAGCATTATTATGCAGTTGTAATATAGCTGAATATGGTCCTTACACTTCCCACAGACAGTCATAGAACTATAAAATCAAAGTTTTATAAAATAATAAAGTCAGGCAGCATCAAATAAACGGACAGTCTCCACAGCAGAAGGGCAGTTTATTTTAGTGGTCTTCAGAGATGAAAGTGAGCTTCAACAACAGACTATCCTTGTAATACCAGGAGGTAGAAAGAAAGAAACAGAAACCCAGAGATTACTCTGCTCCGAAGATGTTTCAAGTATAACAAACCAGTAAGGACAAATGTTATTCTACTACCCAGAAACAGAAGATAAGGAATCATACAAATGGAAAACACATGTATCTCATGGCTACTGCATGTTCTTGGTTTTCCCAGCCCAATGGCCAGCAAAAAAAAAAGGGGAGGTACTTCTAAGTGACAGAGAAGGGCTAAGGAACACTGCCAATTTAGGAAGCATTAGAGGAAAACATCAGATTTGTCCCAAAGGAATTTGGGAGGGCCCCTCCAAGAAGGTAACACTGCCAAAAGCCCAGATAAAGTGTCTCTACACCAATACATACAGCATGGGTAATAAGTAGGAAAAGTTGGAAACAATGGTGCAATTAGAAAACTGTGATCTCACTGCTATCACAGAAACATGGTGGTATGAACTGCACAACTGGAGCATGGCGATTGAAGGTTACAAGGTTTTTAGAAGGGATAGGCAAGGTAGGAGGGCTGGAGGAGTTGCTCTGTATGTTAAGAAGTAGATAGACTGCAAAGAGCTGCCTATGAGAAACAGTTATGAACAGATTGAGAGCTTGTGGGTTAAAATTAGGGACCAGACCAATAGAGGATATCTGGTGGTCAGTGTCTACTACAGGCCACCAGATCAAGGGGAGTCTGTGGACAAGTCCTTCCTGCTTCAGCTATAAGAGGCATTGCACTCACAGGCTCTCATCCTGATGGGGGATTTCAACCGTCTGGATGTCTTCTAGGAAAGCTACACAGGTGGGCTGCAAGCAAGCCAGGAGACTCCTGGAGTCAACTGAGGATGACTTCCTGGTCCATGTATTAGATAGACCTACCAGAGGCGAAGTGTTACTGGACTTGGTGCTCACCAATGCAGAGGAGATCACTGAACAGGTTAAGATTAGAGGCAATCTGGGCTGTAGCGAACATGCCCTGGCCAAGTTCCTGATCTTTAGGGATATGAGCCACTGCTGAAATGCACCACCCATCATCTTACTCTGCTCACATCCACTGTTTGGTCTCCATAAATGTTCAGCAAGTGAATGTCAGTCACTTTCGGAGCAGTCTTCATATGTGGTTACATGCAACTTGAGTTGCATGTAACACAAAAGGGCAAGACTGGAGTTAGCAGAATTCAGCTACTATTATTATCATATTAATATGGGGTTGGATGGTTAATATAGAGTTGAGCATGCTGTAAATCTAAATCAGTTTCCTGTCTACCTAATTCAAGAATGACCTACAAATCTCTCGTTGGTATGAATACCAACAAGGGAAATCATTTAGAGAGTAAATAGGGAAAATATATCTAGAAAAACTGCAGAAATGCCAAATATATTGGCCAAATGCACAAAACTGTTGACCTTGAGGATCCTTTAGATTTTTTTTCTCTGATGAAAACAGTAGAAACATTTGGAGTGGACCATTAGGGACTTTTGGGGTGGACTTTTTAAAATGTAAAAGAACATATAATGGAAAAAGTAAAATGCATGGAAAAACATATCTAATATAATATCCTGCACTATGAGTAAGAAAAAAAATAGGTCTGAGTTTATTTTTTTGTCACTGATAGATTTTTTCCATTTCCAAATCCTACAGTGTCACAGTTTTGTGATTTTGGTTTTCAATATTCCACATCATAACATCATGTAGTGCATTGGGAGTGAAAGTGTTAACACTCTATCCGGGTACCTGTCCCTACACGTCACGGAGGGACGGGCTTAGGGTGGTCTCACTCTTCTTCTTCCCAGCTGACAAAGAGGCAAGTGCTCCAATAACTCTCTCTCTCCACTTTGATTTATCCGTCTTAATTAGATTGTATTATATTATAGTTAGTAAAATAAGTTTACCTCCCTAGAGATCTGTTCATTTTCTTTCTTTTCCCTTTCCCTTCCGGTTTTTTGGGGGGAGGGGGTGGGAAGGGGGAGTGCCCTTGGGCCCACTGTCCCTGTCATGGGCATAGACTGGTCCAGATAAGCCCGTGACAGTTTTAAAAAAAACCACGCCTCCATGGTATACAGTATTGTCTAAAGAGAAGTAACACAATTGTCATCAACTGAAAAAATATGCAAGTGGCAGCTACTGTGTACAGAGCCTCTTTGAGAAAAATATATGCTCTGTGGCACCAATTCAGAAAATCAGGAAAGGAAATCAGTCTCCCCTTGTAAAAAACGTGAGATCTTTGGGTTAATTCCAAAACAACATACAAATTTCACTATTCAAAAGAAGTTGCAGAAGTTACCAATGATTGGTAGAGATGGACTCCTGGAGATCATTTCCACCACTCCCTCATCATTCTCCTACAGTTATCATTTAATCTGTCTGTACTAAGTGTAGGGATTTCCAACAAGCAACAACAAGTAAGACTGCCTAGAATTTTTAATGGATGTTTAAAAAAGGTTCTCAAAAATGATTTTGTTTGTGTGCTATGTAGTTATACATGACAGATTTGGATTTCTCCCTTATGGCTGTAATGCCAGTAAAATAATATTAACCTGGAGATAAAAGCAACGAAACAGATTTGGGGTGTGGGAAGTTGAAGAAAGCCCTTTCAGTTGAGTTTTACTATTCTGTAGCAGGGAAGTTTTCTTTGAAAGAGAAGGTGAAAAAGATGGATTTATACATTTGAAAATGCCCTTTCTCTGAGGAAGGTGGATATTTAAATATTCATTAGATCTCTTATCTGCATCTCTTTGTTCTTGTTCAGCCTTGTCACTGGTCACAAAAGGTCAAAAATGTGTGGTAAGAAATTCAGCTACATATTGTCTACATCTGACATTAGTTGCTATAGAAAAGGGTAATTTTTTGTTTCTGTGTGAATGTTATTGAAAGATTCCAGGGGAAAACTGACAGAAAATGATATATTTTCCCAGTGTCTTATAACAAGCTGTAGATGTAGCTGATTGACCAGCAAAATCAGTATACTAAGGATCTAGTGTTCTTTTTTAAATTTCCCTATAAGGCATTATTCAACACATGAAGATAATTCCACAGAAGCAGAGATGACAAAAAAGATAAGCTCTTGTTTTCTTTCGGATTTAATTATCTCTGCTATCAAAACAAAAGATTTGTTGTTAGAAGGTGAGGCTTTGGACAGTGTTAGGGGTCACCTTAGTAAGAAATGATATATCTTGCATCTCCAAGAACAGCTGTTATCAAGATAAAAGATCAATTACAAAATATTTTTCTATGTACAATTTTAATATAAATATAGAGAATAAACAACATAGAATATTACGAGATATTATGAGACAGAGCACTCTTGGATCCAGGTTGCTTGCTTTCACAGACAAGCTAGGACTGGTAGAATGATCTGGGGACAAAGATGCTGCTAAATGCACTCAGGTTTAGGGACTGGCTCCACTTGAGATATAGGAGAACATACTATTATTCAGTCACAGTGAGACCATTCTGAATTCAAATGTTGCAAAAATAAAAGCATACATTTGCTAACCTGAGGTAGGTTGAAGATCAAACAAGTCATCTAAAGGCATAGGCACTCCAAAATTTAACAAAGAAATCTGTTTCAATTAGCATCTAGATTAGGTTTAATTTTTTTTCCACCCTCTGTGGCACCAGCCTAACCTCAGTGCTGAACACTGTCTGGTTTAAGCTAGATTTTTGAGAAATGAACATCTAGCTGAAAACCACAATCAATATCTAATATGACTATGAGTAAATCATCTTACCCTAATAAATATTAAACAGCCTAAAGCTCTTTGAGATCTCCTGTATGACAGAGAGCTGTATGGCAGAATGTCTCCTTGAGTGCGGATACCTTTTGTGGCTATGCCTGCTGTAGAAATTCTCTACACATTAATTAATTAACTGTACACATATAATCTCTCAGACATAAACTGCTGAACAAGTCTGGGACTAGGAGTGGATCCAGTCACAGGCTCTTCTGTGAAGGAGTTTATGAAGGATGGGGGTCCTCTGGACCCTGTAAATGAACAGGAGGGTCTCCTAGATGACCACACTTAGCCCTATCCTCTATGCAGTAAATAATCAAGTGTACCTTGTCATTTTGAATCCTGTTGTCACTGCCTTATTCATGATTAAGCTTTGTTATATCACTATTTTATATTAATAAATACAATATTTATGGGTGAAGAGCATGGTTTCCACCCATGACACTTCCTCTTCCCCACTGAGGTGTTTATTTTACAATTTCAGGTTACACTTAATGAGATCTGAGTGATGTCCAAGACAAAAAAAAAAGGGGGGGCGGGGCTTTCTTCCTTTTTCTTCCTTTCCCTGACCTCAAGATACGATTTCCTGCCTCTCTCTCACATTAGATTTAATATTTGTGCAGTCACAAGATAGGCTGGCTCAGCTAGCTGCTCTAAACAAAACACTGAGTTATGTGTTCATGATACCTCCAAACTCACCAGTTCAGTATGCAACTGCACAGTCTGACAAAAGCAGCAGGCAAATCTATACTTAGGATTGGGACAGTATTTGATGATTACATTAAATACAACAAACTGCACATGTACTCCCTAAGCTGACCAAAAAAGGAATGCTGACCTTCTTGCTACTCAGCCTGTAGCTTGGAAAATACTTCTATTGCTGGTCATAGCCCTGTTAAGGTTCTAGATATCTAAATAAGCTAAAATACCAGCTTACCGATCCTTAAAAAAAAACAATACTTCTCTTTCTCTTATTATCCACTACTCCAGCTCTCCTGCATTCCCAGTGTGTCCTCCCAGGGCCTGTCTGAGCCCCTGCAAAGAATTCACCAGGGCCATCCGTAAGGCAGTTCAACTCACAAGCTAGTCAAGCTTGACCTATAAAAAACAATTTTCTTTTGCATTACTGAGCTGAGCTGCACCAAAGGTTTCACTAAAATCACAGGTTTCTCTCAGAGGGAAATGCTTTTATCTGAAAGTTGTTGGGCATTGACTTGTCACTACTTACTGCCTTTGAGTGTTTGAACAACAAGTGGTGCTTTAAAACAACATAACAGACACTTCTAAGCAAACTGCCTCTTGGTTTCTGAAACATTTGTCATGTTGACCAAAATGGCACTTGAAATTCAACCTCACTTCACATATGGTTTCATCTGCCCCTGGAACTGTATTTTAGGTAAAAATAAACAGCACTTTCTGTAAGAAATTAAGAATTTCCTCTCCTCCCAGAGCTCTATACTGTGTCTTTAACACAATTTGTGCAAAAAAAATTCTCTAGAAGTGAATCTTCATATCTGTGACATATTAAATACAGAATTCCCAGCAAGACAGCGGACATACCCTTTGCCTCTGGAATGCTTTGCGCTTTGATAGCTTTAAGAGGATAGAATTATTGCCCTTGTCTGGTAATTTTATTATGGTTTATCTTGATTTTATTTTGCATATATTGTAATGTCATCTAGTTTAACGTTACTTAAAAGGACTGACTGCATAAATGCCAGATGTGGAAAGAAAAAGGCAATACGAGTTCAATAGATAGCACTTGTCTAAATTCAGTCGTGGATCTGGGAATCCAGGAGTTGGCTGGTGTACAACATAAAGTACAGAGAATAGGGCAAGGGCATAAGAAAATCAACTACAGTGCACAGAAAGTACAAAACTGCTTCTTTGTTCTTCTAAAGAATCCTGACTGATTTGTCCTATATAAATGGAAAACATCACTGAATATCTAACTGTCTGTAAAACCTTGCAGGTGGTTGAAATGTTTTTGCTCACTGGAGCAAGCTGCATTCTAAATTTAAAGACAAATGCCTTGCTTGGTAGAAAGCTTCAACACTTTGGCAGCTCTTTAGGTTTTCAGAGTCCTGCAAAAACATTAGCACAGGAGTGTTGACTCCTGCAAAGCAGGCAAATATTATTATCCTCCTTTTATATATGAGCAACTTGTGAGACAGAGGCTGTGGCTTGCCCAGGCCCAAGACCACACAGCAAGCTGGTAGAAGAGCCAGCACTACGATTCAAGCATTCCTGGATCCCAGCCTAGCGCACAATCCACCAGACAGCCTGTCTGCAGCACTTTGCAATTGCTGCATGAAGCTACCCAGTTTTTGCCTCATGAATATCTGACTGTGAAAAATTATGCTTTTTGCAAGTGTTTATGGGATTGCTCCAGGGCAAAGCTTCACTACTGCTGCCGGAAAATACAGATTACTCCAGCAGAAATGTGGGGGGAGGGATGGAGACATCCTGGAACAAAATTATAAACCAACTGTCTTAGAAGCAGATACTAAGCAAAACAAAATACAAAATGAAAGTTCCAGTCAAAACTGCCTTTCAGATTTACTGACTCAAGGAAAAGCAGTCAAGAGGTTATTTTATTTTCAGCACCTATAAGGCCTGATTTTCACGCTTCCCCGTGGAATAATGTGGTCCTGACTCACACGAAAGTTCATTTAAGGAAACTGAGGTACTAAGCAGTTCCTTACAATTGAAAAAAAAATTGTGGGTGCCTCCAGAAAACTAAGTTGTAGTTTGAGGAACAGGGACAACCAGGGCCTGAATGTGGGAGAGAAGGAACCATATAGCTGCTCTGTAGCCACACAGTCACATGAATAGGAAGTACCTCCTTATTTTCCTCAGTAAATTCATATCTGTGTTTTGCAGATATGCTACAGGCATGGAAATATTACAAAAGAAAGAAGAAACACATTGATTGGGGAAGTTTGGGGAAGGTAGTTTTTAAACTGGAATTTGGCAACTGTGAAGGAGCACTTACATTAAGGACCACTGCTGGAGCTTCAGCTACGGGGCATATTATCCCTCCATACTGGTGGACAGTCTAGTTCCCTGTTGGAGCATGATGTTTGCACCACTCCTGAGGCAACACTACTTTATGAATATTTAATATTGATTCTACTGCCACTTTTCAGCTTTACAATATTAGCTTGCTATCATCTGTTTACAGTTCAGCCTGGGAAACCAATATCAGATATCATCCTGAATCCTGTATCTGATAACTGCCCAATTCCAACATGACATGTGAATGCAATTTCGAGAGATCTGTCTTTGAAGTAAGAACTGTTGCTTGCTGAGGTCCTGGTCTCACAGGCATTTACTGCCAGGGTCAGCCCAGGAATGGAGGGATATTTGGGAAGGCAGCTTGGGATGTCAGAGGAGAGAATAAACTGAATCCAAGGTGAAGAAAGCACAATCTTCACTGAGCTTGGAGGAAAGGAAGACCCTCCATACAGCCTCTAATTCCTTTTTGGAGTATTTCCCTGGACAGATGTAGAGGGATAGTATTCCTTCCAACTCTCCTTCAAAAAGTTTTATTAAACTGTGCTTCATTATGTTGGCATCCTACTTCCAGATGATACAGATAGTACTGTATAGCCTGCAGTGTGATATTAAACACCCCGATAAAAATTCCTGCTTCGGTTGCACACTGTAAACTCTGCTGAACTCACTCTTTTTTCCCTTGGATCTGTCCTCCTTTCTCATTTCTGCTGCACATTATTTTCTAGCAGTCTGCGTTGGATTTCAGTCTACACCACTGTTACATCTGCACAAGGAAATTACACAGAGCCAGGCCTGTGACTATCCATGCTGGTTAATGGTTAACATGCTCCCTTGCACAATTTCAAACTCTGAGCACAGTCCTGGCCACTTCCAGGCATGGCTCAGAGGATTACAGAGGTCAGGATGCTCTCCAAAAGGCAACAAGGGCTAGGAGAGTAGCAGGGAATTTAACTGCAGCGATGCCATCCATGCGACTCACACTTAGGGACAGACAGCAGGCTCTGGCATGTTTATTTATTGTTATAGAAGTAATGTGTGTGAATGACATTTGTCCCACTTTTTTTTTTTTTCTCTCACTAGTTCACCACTCTCAAAGAAGAAAAGCAAACCTTAGCAAAACCTTTGTTTCAGTAGCATTTTTTGAGGTTTTTTTCCATATGTTTGAGCGCAGGGATGTTGGGATTTTTATGGTGTCATTTTAGTATAAAGAATGTAATGCCGATATGCTTTTATAAGTTAGAAGAATCAAGGATTTAGGCCTTGCAAAGTAGAAGAGAATGCACACTGTGATGTTCTTAAGCCACCACAGGAGCCTATTTTGGAGCTTTGGGCCAACCCAGAGAAAGCTACAGTTCCTGCATTAACTTAGCATTGTGCTTTGGATCACCAGTGCTTGAGCAGTGAAGACATTGTACTGTGCTCATTGTCCTTGAGCAATGAAGATGTCATAGAAGATGAGGTCACCTTCTAAGAAGGTTACAAAATTCTGTAAATAACTTGTGTTAAGGACATGAAGAGTTTTGAAGATTAAAGTTGAAACACCATACTCCCAGGAACTTACTGCTCTTTTCATATCTAAAATTGTGTTCTAGGGAATTTTAGTCAGATATTGCATTAACTGTTGGTATTGAGTCAGAGAAAGATCGGGAAGCTTTCTAAAATAAATAGAGGTTGATTTAAAATATTACTTTGTGGAGATGATGGTTCCTTAAGAAGTAAGGAGAGACAGGGTGCCTGGACCATGAGAAACCTGGGGGCTGGCAATGTAATCCCGTGAGGGAGTAAGAACTGTGCTTGTTGTGATTGTACATAGATGTGTTGGTCTGGGAGTAGTAACCAGTGTCCGCACAGTTGTGTGCTGTCTGGTTACCCATAAGCAGAAATAAATGTATCAGAATTCTAAACATCAGAACCCTCCTTTTGAGTGAAGACAGAGATTAAATAATTAAAAAATAATTCAACATCTCTGAGCCAGCATACTGCCGGTCTCCGATGGGTTATGAATATTTGATTTTTATGTTTCCAACTGCCTTGAGTAGTGGTGAGAGACAAAGAAAGAAAACTCAAATTACCAATTTTTCGTTTTCCAGTGTAGCCATGATTCAGACAATTGGGAGCTCAGACTGCATTTATGAGTCCCATTTGAAAGAACTCACTCTGCAGTAAAAAGATAGATTTCACCAAATGCCACATTCAGACAAAAGTCTCTGACGATTTATCTGGTAAAGGAGCAATGGCATTTGCTGGCATAAACAAAACTTAGAAGCATGTAAAAAAGTAATTTTTTAAAAGCTATATATACACTTCTGGCTTTTCAGAAAGGTTATAACTTTAAGAGTTTCAGAATCAAAAACTGATGTGACCTACATAAAAGAATCACTGTGATTTCTTAATTAAATCAAGCTGTATCTGCACACTTGGTTAACAGCCGCCAAAGAAATTATGCAATAAATCTTCCAATTGTCCTTCAAGAATGTGGAAAGGAAGGCAGTGACAAAGATGATGGTGGTGAGGAAGAAGATGGGCATGTTACGTCTTATCCTCTTTAACATCCCCTTGCAGAGGGTCTGAGGCCTCCAGCACACAAGCCAAACGACAAAAACGATCACATCTTCAGCACTACGATGGGGGAAGAGCCCAACTGTTTTAACAGCTGCTTTTTTTCTTTTTTTTCTTTTTTTCTTTTTTTCTTTTTTTTTCCTTTACCTAGTTTGCTTCAGGATCGCATTTCTTTCTGAAGGGGTGGGCTCTGTGCCTGCCAGGAGCGCAGCAGGGAATGTTTACTCTGAGACATGCAGAGATGTTTCCCTTTCTTCTCATGTGATTTTTTTTTCTAAGGAGGGAGGGCAAAGAATTCTCTCAAGAAAAGATCTCATAAAACAAACATAACTTCTGAAAATGTGTTAATTTGAGAGTTCTTTTTCTGTTCTGTGAAAAATCTATGTGAAAAATAAATTGAGGACAACCACATCACACGTTACTGCTGCCTAGCTGTCTTCTGTGTCTGCTGGATCAGCCTTTGCAAAATGCTTGTCATTCGCAGTGTCTCAGGCAGGGACTCTGACTACACTGTAGATTTCCTGTGATTTCAGCTTTTGCACAGAGCTGCCTATATCACTGCCAGTCTTTAGCAGAGTCAGACAAAGCTGCTCTGAACAGCAGCTTGCACCAGTAAAACCTACTCCAGTTCCATGCAGATTTCTATTATTAAAACCAGTTCAGTATATACCTGATGTAACTGCACTTATGGTGAATTTGTAGTATGAACAAATTATCCCATGTTTGATAGGATAAAATACTTGAGTGTTGTTCATCAGAAATAATAAGCAATGCCAAAAATGACAATGTTTCTATTTTCTTCTTCTAAACTCATAAACAAAGCTTCACTCTTATATTTGAAAGATTTCAGGTCAGTGGTTATACACACAGCACAGAGGGAGCAAATATGTTCAAGTCATTGATGATAAATGAACAATGTGACAAGAACAATATTCATCTCTTTGCCCTGCTTCTGCACATGCCCACTGTTTACAGACCCATGGGAGAGCAAAAAGAGTTTTTAAAGACAAAAATAAGATTTTCAGACTAATACATTTACCCAAGATGGTATGTTGGAGTAAAACAAACAAACAACAAACATCAAGAAAATCTGTCTGACAGTAAGATTTAGTGGCCTGGTGATGATTGCAGTGTAATTTTGTCTTGTTGCTTTGAGACAGCAGAGCTACATGCTCATGTGTGGTCCCGGCATTCTGGGTGTGGTCAGATCTTGAGCTCTGGAAAGGGGTTTTTGGAACAGTCCTGCTAATTTCTTTAAGCAGACAGTGTTTCAACCCACAAGAAATATTACAAGCTGCTGGTATTTATGGCTCTCAGTCTGCAGTCCTTGCTGCAATCATCAGTACAGAACAACTGTATTTGCAGTGCCCAACTCGTCAGCCACGAATTTTACTGAATAATAAGTCTGTGATGAAAAGGTTTTGTTGTTGTTTATCCCCCCCCCTGCTCATTTGTCTCCGATATGGAGTATGGATAGAAATCACTTTATTCCTCTGTGGCACTTGAAGTCTAAATTATCTTTAGAAACTGTGTTTTGGTTTAGCCATCTGCTTTCAGAGACCCATTTGCTTGACTTCTACTGAATGGAATTTGGGAAATGACAATCTAAGTAAACTTTCTTCTTGGAGGTTACTACCAAAAGGGAAGAGAGAACAAAAGGGGCACCAGTTATTTAACAATAGCACTAACTTCCTCACTTCCACATGCTATATGAAGTGTTGGCTTTGATCTAAAACCTTCTCAGATGTTGCCAACCAGGACTTGTGAACTGTTCATTCATCCTGTGAACTGAAGCATCTCAAGCATAGTAGACTCCAGTCACCTGTGGTGTTAGTCTAATCTATGTGCTTCGCTTCCCTATGTGTTCTGTAACTGACCCAGTTTGCTGCCATGTAGGCTGAAGTTTTGGCTAGCATACCCAAGCTTAAATTCAAGCTGCAGGTATGAAACCCATGTCTTGTCCCTGACGTTATCTCTGCTTACTCATTCTTGTCCTTCCTCTTGTATCTGTAACAGTGACTGGGAATCTATGTAACTATTAAACCAGCTGTTATCTGAAAACTGAGCCTAATGAATCTAACATGAGTGGAGGTGGGTCTGATTTTTTTGGATGGTAACATCTCCTGGGATTGGAAACAAAGGATCATTTAGTCAGGGACCTCAGAATGTCCCAGCTATCAAACTCTGAGTTGGGCCACAAATAACCAGTTGCCACTTTGACTTAGAGCTATTGGCAGTTACACTGTTACTGGAAAATAAATAAATAAATAAATAAAATTAATGTCAGTTTTTAATTCACCTTCTAATCCATCCATGTAGGCTATATTTCCCAACTATGGCAGACCATGCCACAGGCTTACCTAAAGTTGAAATAATTGTAAGGTTATATCAGTCACAGAATTGTATCTCTAAGCTGTAGTTTAGCAAAAGCTCTAAGATAGAACAAACTAGCACTGCCCAGTGAAAGGAGTTGCTCCCCCTCCCACCACCACCTGGCCAGCATAAATCAGTGTGGTGAGAAAGAACTCAGGAAACTGCTCTGGCTAACCATAAAAAAAAAGGTCTAAATTTAGCGGACTGAATTTTCACTGTATCAACTCCTGATTTGATTCCTTGTGAAAATTAAGAGCTTTTTCAGGGTGCAACTTCTTATTTATACAGCAGTGTTAGTGATTAGATCCAGTTGTCTGTCCAGTTAAGGGCTTAAGTACTGTGTCAGGATCAGAGTTTTCAGCCAGTAACTTGTTGTTTTTTGTGAATAATAATGGTAGCTTTGTTATATGCATCTATTTTCTGAAATGTGTGCCCTAGTTTATTAGTAGAGGACATGAAATGAATTAAGAGATAAGGAAATCAAGTAACCTCAGTGTTACTCTGTTGCATCATCAGTTATACTCATCTTCCACCAGTAATAGTGACCAAAGAATCACAGAGTAATGTGTGGGCCAAAAATCTTCTCATACAATTTGCAATATATCTTTTTATGTCAGACGTTGCCAAGTAGATCATTACCAACTACATAGCAGCTATCAGGTCTTTTCCATAACTATGAACTGCCTTTTCCTTCAGCTTTTGCAGAAAAGGTCAATGAAGTGCAAAAATGGGAAGAGAATCATGACAAATCTTAACCTAGTCTGAAGTGCAGCTGTGAAATGGGATCTGATATATATTTACATGCAGATTTAGTGTAGTGGTAGTGACTTGCCCATGTTTCTCTACCCATAAAATGTTTTCCTTCAAAAATTACAGAAATATCTCTTTATATATATATAATTTTTTTTTTTTTTTTTTTTTTGGAGGGGGGAACTTCACAGAAAAAGATTACTTTTTGCCATCTGTATTCTTAATAAGGTTTTTACATAAACTGAAGGCAGAAGAGAACATCCCCTGCATTATCCTGAAAGCATATTGTCCTGTCCAAATTCTCAAGTTGAGTTTTTAGGACATTCTCAAAGAATTTATTTATTCTCAAAGAAAATTAGTAACGATATATTAAGCAGGAGTTATATCTCATTCCAGTTTAAATAAATGGAATAAATTCCACTGGTGTGAATGGCTCAGGACTAATGCAGAACAGAGAAGGAAATTACTTCAAATGCTGTTAGCATGGGAGACTAAAGGCATGCACCACCCTTCTCATTATATAAAGTTGTCTCCTATAATAAAGTGCTTTGAAATTATTTTCAGTTTCTTAATTTTATTTCACTGATATCTCATACTATTGATAAAGATAACCTGACATTTCAGTGAAGGAAAATCAGCAATAACCAAAAAAAAAAAAAAAAAAAAAAAAGACCNAAAAAAAAAAGGTTATTTAATAATGTTGGGTCTGAAATTGCCATAAGGTTTACATCTTAGTGTCTTCTAAAAATATAACACACAAGAACAGATATAAGTCTCCCTATTTATTATGGTACTGGAGTACACTTTGTATGTTCCCATGGCCTAAATATCTCTTTGAGCATCTCCCAACAACTGAACTTATATAACGCTTACAGTTTCTCATGTTTCTTTTCATCCTGGAGAATTTTCATAACCTTTTATGTATTGGAGATGGGTCACTAAGAATGGGTGAAGATGTACAAGCAAATCTATGTGAGTATTTTACCAAGGAAAATGAAAACAAAAGGATAGCACTAGATGTCACCACATTGTCTCACATTCAAAAGATTGTCTCTTAAGTGATACACAAAGATCATGTAGGGAATGTTAGATGCAGGGAAGAAAATAAAGTCTCAGTTGTTATAAATGAGCTTTTGAAAGTGTTGATACCAGTCCATGGAGTCAAGGTATGATTCTGATGTACAAGTCACAGCAACCTTTACTTTGAGGAAGAGAATATGTTGTATTTAGAAATTTACTTTCCATATGAGGTTATAGGATTGAGTTGAACTTGTGAGAGGTAAACTGCCCAAAACAAATGAGAAAACATATTGCTTGGACTTGAGCAATAAAAAAAAAATGATTTCAGATTGATCCCAAACATTGCATTCTTCTCAATTTCTTATTTTAATCTTTTGACTAAAGGAAGCTAGAACTAGCAAGGGTTTCACTGGAATATGCAAGAAAATTTGTAACAGGATGTGCTGGATAATTTATTTGCAAGATGTTTCTCTTTAATGTTCATGTGCTCATTATCATTACAAAAGGCTATCTTGCACTTTGTGATCATTAGAGGCTTTCTAAAAGAGTTTTTTATTCTTTGTTGTTGTTGTTGTTACAGTAACATCTAATTGCCTTGAGAAAACTATCATGTTTTCAGGGAATTTAAGTTTCAAGTTCCACAGACAAACAATGAAAAATCTTTTAGATCAGGGTTTATTATCTAGTAGTTGTAGTTGTAGTGGTAGTTGTTGTTGCTGTCTGTGTAAAGGTTAGGGCCTTAGTATAAGTTATTCTGTCTTATTTGGTAGTAAAGGAATGGACGCCTCCAGGACACATTTCATCT
This sequence comes from Pavo muticus, assembly GCA_016647715.1. Taxonomy (NCBI): domain Eukaryota; kingdom Metazoa; phylum Chordata; class Aves; order Galliformes; family Phasianidae; genus Pavo; species Pavo muticus. The sequence goes on from JACDJE010000287.1 coordinate 343,512, forward strand.
GATATACATACATGTTAATATGAATGAAGTAAAATAGATTCAGGAAGTTATTATCGTTTTCTCTCAAGCTTCTGCTAAGGAACAGTTTAGGAGGTTAGTTTGAATTAAGAATGTAATCTCATCCTAGGTGCAAATCTTGTCTTCGGTAGCTGATAGTTAACAGAAAAAAAAAAAAAAAGCATGAGAATCAATACACAAAGAGAGTGATTCATTCCCCTTTGTCTATAGTATGATCCTTTCCATGGATATTGTCAGCATCTGGCAGCCAGTGGTTTTGCAGCTGCTGAGCTATAGGCAATATCTGGACCATCCTTCCAAGTAATCTGAGAAACCTATCCAGAATGTTTTTCTCACTCCTTTTTGAACTCAAGTTCACATATTTATCATAAATGATAACCAATGACAGTGAGTTTCAAAAAAGTATACCTTGTGTGAAAAAGCACTTATTTTCATTTTCTTTAAACCCAGGATGTGATTACAGCAAGGAATGAAGGAAAACAAAGGTTTCCTTTCATGTTCACCCAAGCTGTTCTTGGGTTTATGTTTAAACAGGAATATTACTGGTTTACAATTTCTTACTTTACTGAAGCTATTATCTAATATCTATAGTAAACTAATTCTGTAGTCTGTAAGTAAAGAATTAAGGTCTGTGTCTCAGATCCCAGTGAACAGCTGGGTAATAATAACGATTTCAAATATCATGCTGTTTGCCTCAGCTCAGATGAGTGGAGCCCACAGACTTTGCATGAGAGCAGCTCGCCTTTCATTCTAATGGCAAGGTTGTTAAAACAGAAAACAAGCAAGCAAGTAAACAAAAAAAACCTGTGAATTTTGTCTCTGTCACTGATACAAATTTGAGTGAGTGTGATCCGTACCATAGTAACAACAATGAAATCCCTAGGTGGATGAGGATTCATTGCAATATATTTCTAGTCTGGGGATTATGGGAGATTCTAGTTAATCATATATGACCTCTTTTATTGTTGTTACAATTCTTTGAAATCATTACACACTATTCTGACTTCATGCTAAAATATTCACATAATGCTATATAAATCCTCTTTGAACATAAATTTAAGGGGAGGAAAACAAAATTAATTTTGTAAGCTTAAAAAGCAAAATATTTTATTAGATTGATGAAACATATATTGGTAGATAACTGGTTGGGCATAATTTATACAGTCTTCATGTACTTTCTTCCCAGTAATGCATAAATATGGTTTCTGTAAGCTTGATCCTACTTCTAGTCTACACAGTTTGTTCGCTTCAGCCAGCTCTGTGTGTGCGCAGGAATTGCATCTAATATATTTGTTAATTTAAGATATACAGTTCATAGTATAGATTAAATCATCATCTCATCACTGTAACTTATCAAAACACAAAGCTATATAGTATATGTATAATGAAGGAACTTTCCACAACTGTCACTTTAACAGATATAGTCTTCATTCTCCTCTGTTGTTAAAAAGCGTATATCAGTTGCCACCTGCGATTAAGCTGAATAACTTCAAGCCATTCAACTTGTAAGAAAATGTCCTTGTGAAGTTGCTTCACATTTAGTAAAATAGTGAAAATAATTAAAATGCTACTGAGAAGCAGCAAGCCTTTTTCTTAGATTCTTTTTGTTCTGTGATTATCTTGCAGTGAAGGAAAATTTGCAATTTTTAAAAATTCCATCATTCTATTCTTATTTTCCAGTGAAGAAAAGCCAGTTGAGTAATAGATATCTACTAGTCTGTCTTTTAGCAGAGAGAATCTGGTTGATTTAGGATGGAGAATCTGGTGTTGGCATTAAAAAAAAAAAAAACAAAACAGAAGGAAAGGCATTTTTCTCAAATAAGGTATTCAGCTTTCTAAAGAAGAAGGTAAGTACTCCTGTTCCACTCGGGATTTTGAATATAAGCACAAGCATACACACACACATGCACATATACACAAAAATTTTCAATCCCATAAAAATCAAAGGAAGCAAATTGGCTATAGGAGGTGAAAAAAGAAAGTTGGACTGCCTGAAAAAGAAATATTAAAATATAGGAAATCAGGATGATGTTCTTTCTTTAAAAGATATGTTTATGTATAGCATAATTTTATCTCCTCTAAATATCGACTGAAGAGCTGTGTACTCAAGTATGTGGACATGTTCATAGACTCATGGACTCATAGAATCATAGAATCATAGAATCATAGAATGGCTTGGGTTGGAAGGGACCTCAAGGATCATTAAGCTCCAACCCCCCTGCCACATACAGGACCACCAACCTCCATATCTAATACTAGACCATGTTGTCAGTGCCCAGCATTTAGGTCTGGGATAAAGGCTTTGGTTTGAAATACTTAGACAAATCTGTAGTCAGTTATGCACTGTTTTTATGGCTCATCATATTTGTCTTGCACCAAAAATTTAAAATTGGGTCTAAGGCTGAAAAAAAAGAAGTAAAATTTCTGTACTACTATAGCGATGTGAGTCATGCCTGCACGTACCAATTTCTGATTTCCAGTGTCGAAGCTGGTCTGTTTGCAACAGTTTTGTAATATGCTGTTGTGTAATGATAACATTTATCATTTAAGTGTCCCTTTGCAAAAACCCTAAGCATGAGATACTGCAATACCAAGCTACCACATCTTCATTCTTGAAAACAATGCCTGTGAACAGTTTAATTATTTTGTTCTTTCTTAAATCTTCCTGCCAAGAATCTTTACTGGATTAAGTATTCAACACCAAGAGATTAAAGACGTATATCCCTGTAGCTACCACTGCACTTATCTCCACATAATCACCAGGATTAGCTTTCTAAGGAAGTAGATCAAAGCTTTATTTCCTTGTGGGTATCCATAATAAAGGCTAAGGATAAACCAAACTCTCAACACTTTTGCATCTGTCCCTCAGCTACTAGATCAAGAATAAGACTGTGAATAAAGATAAAGTCAATGTGGAAAGCTGCAGCACTCTACAACAGCTATTATAATAGGAACATGGCAGAGTAATAAAAGGGAACTAGAAGGACAGCAAGTTACATAAAGCCTTTAAGGGTACATAAAGGAAGGCAATTAATAAACTGCAGAGCCTTTTGAAAGTATCTGTGAATAAATATTCACAAGAAAACACTACTTATGTACAGATCTGTGGAGCATGTGTCCATGAACTACAGAATCCTGTGCTTCATTACGATTTGTTCTTTGAAACTAAGGTTTTATAAAAACTATCTGTACCTGATAGAGAACAAAGCATTCATTCTAAGCAACAGCACCAGGGAGCTCTGTTGTTAAATGCGTAGTAACCATGTAATAATTTGAGTTGGCGAATTGCAGAAAGGCCAGTGCATTTTTGTTTACGTTCCTGTACAGTTCTGGACAGACATCAACCAATAAAAATACATATATTTGTACGTAAGGTCATTAAATTTTGTGGTGATGTATGAAAACAAATACCTTTCTAAGACTGAAAAAAAAGAATTGAAGAGAGACTGCTAACTCTTACTTCTCCTTCTGTCTGGCTTATCTGAAAGTAGGCTATCAGTGTGTTAAGTTATGGTTAAATTAGAAGAAAGGCAGGACTGTTACAAGAAAAAAAGAAAAGAAAAAAAGAAAAAAATGTTTTTAAAAGTCTCAGCATAAATAAGTCAGCTGCAGTTTTCAGCAGCAGATAGCTAAATAAGTTTCTGCACGCTCTGTCTTGATTGTGGCCAATCTTGCACTTTAAGCTTACAGATGTTTGCAGCACTTCTGCTGCCTTTAGTTATGTTGCAGTAAAAAAAACATTCCTTTTTGCCAGCGAAACCACTGGAAGTGCTTATATTGATTTTGACAAATCACATGGTCACTCTGATCCTCTTTTTACCTACAAATATCTACCTGAGAGAAGTGTGGTGAAGCTCAGTTAACGGATATGAAGGTCTCATAGGTTGCTGTAGGACAACGCTATAGAAAATTGTTGCAGTATATTCTTCTGCCAAAAAGAAATTCAGTGTTTTTGGTAAAGTACATAAACTATAGCACATTCACATTGTGCAATTCTGATTAAAATGATTGGTCATTAACAAATCAATGACTGTTTGTTATTCTACCACTTTATTTTCCCTATGTGTTTTACCTTTCAGCCCTAAAACTTGTGAAAAAAACATCAAAATCTACAAATGTTTCTATAGACTACATTCTTGGCATGCGCACAAATCCATAAAGACACACATGTATGAACATGTGTTTCCTCCTGTGCACGCTGAAAGATTTTTTCATAAGCTATATAGTGCAAATATCAATTATTTTACTTAATATGAAATAATTTCTTCTTATAAAATGGTACAAAAATCTAAAAAATGTGTAACAATGTATATTTAAAATTACACTGCTTCATAGAATCAGTTAATCTCCTGAATTGCTTTTTTCTGCCTCTGCTAGCATGTTAATTTAATTAACAGATTGTGGCACTGAATGAGCAGAAATAGCATATTGTTTTGTTGGTGCTTTTTTAGCACTTCTCATTTTAGTAAACATTTCATCAACAGACTGACTATAAAGAGTGTTATTTGTTTAAAAATCTTATTCCTCTGGCAAACTGAACCATTTTATTTTGTCTTTCACTTTAAAGACAGACAATTTTAACATGCCTTTTATCCCCAACTGTGTCTTAGACACAGCTCATTTATTTAATACTCCTGTTCTTATAATTATTTTTGTGCTCAATGCGTTCTTTCCCCTTCTTGTTCTTCTGCCTCAATCCAGATGCTGATGCTCTCGTATAGAGAACCATGCAATAAAAAATGAACCTTCCCAAATTCCAGGCTTGCGTCTTGCCCTTCCTGACACAGAAGGGATAAATTAGATGTTTTCACCCCAGCAGTTTCTCTCCAGCTCTCCAGTGCCACATGTGGGGCATGAAGGGCCTCAGGATAGGATTGTGGGGTTGTACAGTGGCCAGAAGCATCCCTCTGCCTGCAGTCCTGTGCTGTCCCCATCACAAAGGGTGTGCAGGAACACGGGGGATGTCACAGGGCTCTTCCTCCATGCAGAGTACCTATCCAGAGTCCCCATGTCTTCAACCACAGCAGCAGAGCATTTCCTTCCCCAAGCCTCAGGTTGACTTCAGCATCTGAGGTGTCTTTAGATGTTCAGATGAAGGAACAAGGCCAAGGAAGATTTCCAGATGTTCAGCAATCTGCCAGACATCACACATCCAGCATTCCTCCTGTCTGCCTTTTCTTGGACAGGTTTATTGTCAGGGATGGCTTTCTACCATTGCTGTTTGCCCAATTGCACCTAGAAAATAAATAAATAAATAAATAAATAAAGTATCTATTTTGGGAATAGGTGCTAGAAAAGAAACTTAAAGAAAGCAGTGAAGACATTATGTGTCATGTTTCAGGTACTGTCTGAACCTGTGCACATGCACACAGTGACACATGAAACTTAGACAGAGAAATCAGTGTTACAGTCAAGGATTCCTTCCAAGCTACTTTAAGATAGCTGGATGTCACATTTGAATTTCTTTACCTGCCATCTATCATGCTTGAACATCTTCATTACGTGTGGTACGCTAGTATGGTGCTGGAAGTAGTAAGGTAAAAACCTCAGACTTCTCCAAACTGCATCTTTCCAAGACTGTAAAGACAAGCTATAAAAGAGGTCCAGTTATAATACTTCAAACTGAATGTATCCAGTACATTTAATCCCTTTCCGTCCTGAAGAAAAATTACCCTCCAGAAGTGCTATTATATAAAAAATTTTTCATTTTCTTATGATTGCTTACTTTTTGCTTATTTTTTGTGAAATATTAAGCTTTTGTGACTGGAATTGCTGACACTAACTTGCATAGGTAGTTTGTTTGTTTGTTTTTAAATTAAAAGAAAACATTTTTTTGTCAAGTAAGTAAAATACTGATACTTTATTTCTTTATGTTTACAGTTGAAAGATTGCAGTTCTTCCAAAATAACTAGTAATGCAAAAGTCAAATGTAATTTTTTCTTTGTTCCAATTATAAAAACAATACATTTATTTCTTACTAGGTAAAAGGTCCATTAAACACCAGATAGACTTTGCTACCTAATCAAAATGGTATAGATGAGTAACAACAGCAAAATGATTGCAGGATGGAAAATTTGTTTTTCATCTCTGGTGTGTGTTGTTGGAATGCATGTTATGCATTATTTTATTTTTCCAACTTTTGCTTATATTTGTGCACAGAATTTCACAGCCTCACTTTCTAAATTTCGAACTATGCCTTTCTAATAGTAATGAAACTAATTATGAACTAATAATGAAAATAATGACCTTAAAAAAGTGAAAACCACTTAATCATGTGTTGACACACTTAACATTTTAAGTATTTTTAAGTTCATGTACAGTTTGCATGAATGCAACTGGAAAAGATACAGAAGCAAATATGAAGTAGAAGAGCAATATATAGGAAAGTATCACTAAGGTCTTATGGCCTGATCTGCTGCCACTGACTGTGGCAGAAATTTTATCTTAAAATTACCAACAGTTAATTTGCAACAAATAACTTTCTGGAGGTTGACTATAGAAGTTCCATGAAGTAACAACGGTTACCCTTAGGTAACAATGGTGAGTGGACATTCTTTCTGAACAATTTATGTCTATGAAGGGAGGGTGCAACAGAGATGGAGCCAGGCTCTTTTCTGTGATGCTCAGTGCCAGGACAAGAGGCAATGGGCATAAAATAGAACACAGGAGGTTCCCTCTGAACATCAGGCAGCACTTCTGTGCTGTGTGGATGACGGAGAACTGGCACAGGCTGCCCAGAGGCTGTGGAGTCTCCTTCTTGGAGATCTTCAGCAGCCGCCTGGATGTGGGCCTGAGCACCCTGCTCTAGTGGCCCTGCTTGAGAAGGGGACGGGCCAGACAGTCCCAGAGGTCCCTTCCAACTGCAGGCATTCTGTGATTCTGTGATTCTCTGAAACTGTGATTTCATACTAAAACAGCAGACTTTAACATTCCACTGGGACACCATCATCTAGTGAGGTAAGCATAGTGGACGAGCCATTTATATCTGCAGTATCTGCAGTTAATTATAAAAGAATATTAGAATTCGGTGATGACTCCAGCACTAGAAAAATTTATATTGTAGTACTTCATTGCATCTACATGGGTTACTTTGAGAGTAATGACTCCTACATATTTCTGTGGAAACTGCAACAGATACAAAGAGCACAATAACGCTACTTGATAGAGTAAATTCTCAAATACAAAACACTATTTTTCAACATAGTCAGCACCACCATTAGCTATGCATTTTTGCCAGCAATGAAAAAGAAGCTGCATGCCACACTTGTAAAAATCTGAACCAGCAGAGATGACCCATTGTTTCACAGCAGCTATGATGGAATCATTGCTAGGAAAATGTTGTCCACACAGTCCGTCTTTCATGGCCTGAACAGGTAGAAGCCAGAAGGCAGAATATCTGGACTATACGGTTGATGTGGTAGGACAATCTGGCCAAGACTGGCAATGTGCTCCATGGCCATCAAACTCGCATGAGGCCCGGCATTATCATGTTTCAAGGGAAAGGTTGTCTTCTTCTCTGGCCTGACTCTGGAAGGCCAAGCCTTCAGCTTAGTCAGCATCATGATGTAGCGATCAGAGCTGATGGTTTATCCAGGTTGCAGGAAATCCAGAACGATTTGTGAAGGTGACCCTTCATATACCAAAAATCAGTGAACATCACTTTACCTGATGAGGGCTTGAACTTTTTCTTCTTGAAAAGAGTTCTTGGTATAGTCATATTTAGTTTGTAGAATGCAAACACAACAATGTGTAGCATCCTTTGTAAAAGAAGAAAAACAAAAAACAGATGTATAAAATACCAAGGAGATTTTCATCTTCATGGAGGAAGGAATGCAGAAAGCACAGCAGTGAATCCACACAGGTCTTGTAGAAATTCTCATTTGGAATAAAATATGATGGGATAAATTGCCAAATAAGTTCCCCTGAATTTCTCCCTATTCCTTTGCCAACTACTATCTCTGGTCATTCCTTTACTACTTCATGAGTAAAACTGACTTTTGATGCTAATTAGCAGAAAAGAGGAGAATATGTTAACACCATGTGATTATCTAGGTCTTTATGGACCATGACAAGATTCACTACATACCATCAGCAACAAAGAACTACAGTCTGAAAACAGATCTGCTGTCTGAAATTGATCTCTTCTTTTATCACTAGTGCTCATTTCATGTGAGATGTACAGATAATCCATTTTTATCATTTAGCACATCAGAAGTTCTTATATTGCTTTCATATTGCCTGCTCATGCCAATAAAATGTCAGCTTAGGCAACTTGGGTTGAATTTTCAAGGACTTTTGGGTATTTGTGATTTGCATTGATTCCAGCTGGAGTTCAAGGTGTTCACTACTCCTCTTGCAGCTCCACCAGTGCTGGCAGCAATGGGAGCCCTAATGTAGATAAGATGTTTGTCTTTATATCACCAGTGTTTGCTGTATAGCAATAAATCTGCGCAGCGAAGCAGAGCAGCTGCTAAGAGGCTTCGTATGCTTGAGCTGAAGTCGCCACTAGCAGGAGTGGAGCCGAGATAGTGTTAGTGCAACGGTGGGAAATTCTGCTAAAAGGCTTGTTGTGGGCACGTCTCTGCACTGCATCTCTGTTCAATAGATCATTCATGAGCACACACCCCCGCCTCTGTAAGCAAGGAGAGCCGGGTCACAAGCAGGAAGGGATGGAGACAAGGCTGAGTTTCTTGCTTGCCGCTCGGGCTCTGAGCTGCCTTATTGTTGTCATGACTACGGGCTCCACATGCCTCCAGCCCCTATTTTATGAAAAGAATGATGCAGTGTCTAGCCTTACAGCTGAATATATAAACCAAATTAGTCTACCATGCCTCTACCTGTTTTGTGGCTCACAATGAAAGAAGCAATATATCATGCAATCAGTCTTGTAGCAGTTATACTCTGTAAGCACTAGGTCACTACAACCAGACTTTTTATTTGCTCTTTAGAGCCCCTTCTCAGATAATAAACAGCAGATTTCATTAAGAATGCTAATTCAGAAGGGTCCTTTGTGACTTCTCAGAATTTATGTAACATATAAGTTTAAAAGCATTTAAGATTCCTTCTTGCATACCATCTTTGCATAATCCCACTGAAGAAGTAGAAAGACATGATGAATGTCTTTTCCAGATCTGCAGTGCCAGGGTATTACTAGAATCAAACTATTCCTAATATAAGTGAAGAAGAGTTATATAGTCCTATGGGGAACTGTTAACTTTTCCTGAATAGAGTAAGAGCCTTATATGGTCCCAACTCTACCACCAGATTAAATAAGCTTTTAATAGCATTGGGGTAAATCTCTGAAGGAAGACGTCCCATGATTCTGCTGTTGTAAGTGTCATTTGGAAGCAGGAAAAGAACAGAAAGGTTAAAAGTGTGGTCTCAGTCAAAAGATAAATGTGTAAGAGGGGGAAAATATGTATCAGAAAAAAAAAAAATGTGTGAATCTCAATAAATAATGATGTAACCTGCATGCCAAGAGTTTGGATGAGAACATGGTAACAGGAAAAATAACTAGCATTAGGGGTAGGGAAAGTGTAAATTAGCTTCAATTCCCACCTCCATATACGTTTTTCTTTTTTTCCCAGATTGTAAATTTCAGTAGTTGTGATTTTCTATAGAGTTATTTAGACTATATATATCAGTAACTGGAGGTGGGTGGTCACACAGTCCATCATTTTACACTCTGTCTCTGTGTTTAGGAAGATGGGGCTTATCCTCACTTACCTCCAAAATCCACTCAAGTATGTTGGCAGTGTAGGCTGTAAATGACATTTATAGCCAAGGAAGCATAAAGAGATCTCAGTGCAGATAAAGAGCAAAAGAAAGTTCTATGTTTTTTACAGATCAGAAGTATTTCTTAAAAAATAAATACATTTTTATTATCTGTCAGAGAAGGAATAATGTAACAAAACATAAATTGAATGTAGTTCCCCAAACTATATTTGCCTTGGCTACAGTAAATTGAATCTTTTGACTCATCAATATATTGCCAGTATTTCATGCTACACATACTGATATTTTCTATTTCTTTCTGCTGTGGAGAGACTTGAAAATAAAGTGTGTTTGAAATAACATACCTGTGTGTTATGGGACAGAACTACGTCTCATCAAGACTGCTACATCCCATGCAATCCCTCATTTGAAAAGCTTTAATGAATTGGTCATTTCAGAAAATATCAAGGAAAAAAAAAACCCTAAAACCCATTTTATTTTGATGTAATTACATAACTTTCTATTTCAAGAAAGTTAAATCTTTGCATTCTGCATTTCTACCACCTGGCTACAAGATGATATGAGAGAAGAAATTGATCTGGGATTCAGTTTATTTTTTGAGAAGTTTAGTTACCAAAATTGTTTAAAAGAGAAGAGTTACTCAAGGTGAGTGAGTTTGATTTAGTCTCTTTAAGGCTATATACAGCTGCAGAAAACTTGTGGGTTTTTTTTTTTTTTTTTTTAAAAGCTGCCTACAGCACTGAAAGAAATTACAAACCCAATGGGAAAGTATCTATTATTACCAAGAGTAGGTATGAATATGTATATATATATGTATATTATCTATGGAATATAAACACTGACACCTTTCTGCAGCAATAAATTGAAATAAAATTAATTTTATTTCTGTATTTACTGAGTACATAATTTCATATTTGCTTAGAGAGACAAATTCAGCTCATACATTCATTCCAGTGTTATGTGCATCATCTAGGTGGGAACAATCTAGTACTTTCCATACAGAAAATATGGAAGAAGAAAACAAGAAATACTGTGTAAATTTTAATCAGTGCATACATTTTTTATTTAAATGACATATTTTAATCTTTTTTCCAAAATATATGTATTAGGAAAAATGCTTAGTAAATATGGAGAAACTCAAAATATTGGGAAAAGAGTTTAATAAATGTGGTTAAACACAGCCGACTGTGCAAATTCCAGTCTTCAAGGCATATGAATCCTGATATTTTGGCCTTGGAGAAGGAAGTGTTTTAGGCTCGCAAACAATTAGCATGCTTCTTGTTAAAGCTTCTCTTCTTTCATATAAATTTGATATATATTTTTTTAAGATCTACAGGTGAAGTGATAGTAAGAAATTTAATAATTTGCATTTAACTACTAAATTAAGTATCAATTGTGGACTATAAAACTAAGTAACCAGTGGGGAAAGTAGATTGTATAACTACTACAAGTTAGGGTTGCATAGTACAGACTATAATGCATGTGCTGTATGGAACAACATAATGTGAAAGTAGGATTTTATTCAGTTGCTGACTGATTTAGTCTTAATCCTAAAAATGAATAAACCAAATTCTTTGAAACTCTTTATATTACCACTATTTTCAGAGCTTTTACATGCAGTGTATTGCAATTTCTTTCTTTTATTAAAGTAAATGGAGTATCACATACATACACAAGATATAGGCATTTCTTAGAGAGACTAGACATATACCTGCAAGAAAGTTTCCTTGTCTGTAAGTTTTAAGACCAATTGAGACCTTTAGATCATGTACTCCAGGCTTCTGTGTTTGAAACCTATTAACTTTCACCCATATTGTTTACACTAAGGACAGCAAATGGAGTTATACAAAAATATTTCTACTTTTGTGAACTGAAACCATTCTCTCTCCCAATGGTGAAAAGGTTCCACCAGAGCCTGAGGCTTCTGAACAGCAAGGAGCTCATTAAGTAAGAGTTATTCAGATGATCTGAGCAGGGTGATTCATATCCTGTACCACAAAGGAAAGAAAATCAAAGTAAATAAACAACCTCTCTTCCGTAATAACAAACACAAGACAGTAAGCAGCGATAACAAGAAACCAACAGGCCAATCTAGTCTGTAAAAACAGATTGTAATTTTGGTTCAAGACCCAACAATTAGTTTGAGCTCTGGCACACGGATACCAACATTGCCCAGCAAACTAAAAGGTTCCTTATACCTTCTCTGAATTTTAATCTGACTTATCTTCTATGAACTGTCTGTTTACCGCAGATTCAAACTTAGGTTAGGTCTGGATGAAAGTAAAAAAATACAAGTTGCTTGTAAGAGAAGATAAAAATGATGAATTCCCTCTTGCATATTACTGCCTAAGATGCTCAAGCATGCTGTGCTTGATCGTAATTATTGTCATGTATTTTCTGAGGGCAATGCAAAAATGAATGTTCTCTTTTGACTTCCAAAAAAAAAAAAAAAAATGGTAAGAAGGTGAAAGTTCTCTGAAATGCAGAATTAGATGTCAAGTCCAAAAGGACCATTGTGGCCAACTCACTCCCCTGTCCCCCTGACTTTTCCACTCATGGATTTTCTTCCAGACATTTGACTTCCTGTCCTTAAGAAAGAACTACAGCCTTATTCTATTGAGCCCAAGTGATCTTGTGTCTGATGCCTTTCTGTTGTAAGCTATTTCCATGTTTAGCTACTGTTAGGAAAGCTCCTTGCTTTAAAGTTCCACTGAACTGAGTTCAGCCTCACTCACCATTTCTTGTCACATTTTTCTTCTAATTCAGCATCAAAGCTCTCATCTGTATCACTTGAATATAGTGAATCTCTTCTATGAACTAAGAAGTTCACAGAAACTGAGCTTCTTTTAGTTTACATTATAGGCTTTAAATTGTCAAGATTCTCTTTAGGACTCTTGGAAATTTTTGATATATCTGCATTCTTCTCAAGTGTAGATAGTAGAGCTGATACACTAACATAGTATAGATAGCAGCGCTGTACTAGAAGCAGCAATGCTTGTCTGCTTCCACATGATACTCTCTCTTAAACATCCATGATTAACCTCGTCCCTTTTGCCACCATTTTTCGTTTATAATTCTTTCATACTGAGAGACATTATTTGCATTGAACACTCTGTTTTTATGTGCTTAATTTCTTCCCAGGGTATTTTCCTGTCCTGTTATGTTCATCTGCATTCTTTGTTCCAAGACACACTATCTTGTATTTGGATATTTAGAAAAGCTTTTTGGATCTGAATTATACATAATTCTCTGTAACTTGCTTTACATCATTTTTCATCCTACAAGCTGTTTTGCATTTAGAAATTGCTATGAAAATTATGACTGTCTTCATTGTTTTCATGAAAACAAAATACTAAAAAAAAGCCATGCTGTATGGACTTTACACTGAAAGCTAATCCCTGCAAGACCTACTGATTTCAATCAATGAAATGTTTTTCTGATAACCACAATTTGGATCCATTACTTTGCCTAAAATCATTCTAAAATCAATATCTCAGCCAGAATTCTGCAAAGGCTCCTGTCTTCAAAGATAACCCTGGGATTTAAATGGAGATATTTACAGTATGATTCTGAATGCGTATTACCACCCATAGCCTGGAGTGATTTATAATTTCTGGTTCTGAATCATATTCGTGAAAATCCAGAATAACTTCATAGACGTCAGTGACAAGTATGAGAGCAGAATTTGGCACCAAGTATGCACATGGTCCTAATTGTAACAATAAAACATCGGGTAGAGTCCGGTCTACCTAATTTAGACGTCTAAACTTAGGTGCTGCCTCACTGAAAAACTAGTTGTCTACAGTGGATGATTGTGCATGTGTGACCTATATTTCTGAAAATACAGAGGGGGAAAGGCAAGCAAACTTAATTAGGCCTGTCCAGATTAAGATCTCTGATGTTTTAAGGAGACCGCAAATGTAATATATTTTAGCCCTGAAATCACATTTAACTCAAAACCAAGAGAATGAGCTACATCATTTTATAAATAACTCAAACCCCTAGAGACACAAATTATGTTACTGCCATAAGCATACTTCATCTAAGCCAATTTTAGTCACCTTCTTGTAAGCTCTAAAAGAACAAGTGTTTTCACCTGGTAATTAGATTCCACAGAGATGCAACTTGCTATCCAATACTAACTTGCACCTACCTACATTTGGTACAACAATCACCATAAACTTCTCACTGCTGGGATTCAAATTCTTAACACCTTTAAAATAGTACATAGATAAACCAGATATTATAGCTAAAACCTGTGGGGGGAAAAATATCTGTTGGGTTATACACTTTAATCTGCAAAAAGTGGATAAGCACACAGAAAGTTAATGCAAGAATTCTGTGATCTGTACCCCAAAAATTGTGTTGAGTCCACAAACTCATACTTTCTCCAGTATAATTTAGTCTTTATGTATTATGGTACTCAGTATGAGATAATACAGAACCATGAAAACTAATAATCAAGTCTTGAGATTCAAAAGTCAAAAGGGAACTGTAATGAGTAAAAGGAAGACAAAGCCATGAAGTTTATTCAGGATCCCAGTGCCACATCAGTGTCTGAATTTCACACTAAAGACTCATAATGCAAATATTCTGAATACGCACCCATGGTTCCTGAAGATCCTTACAATTTTTGATGGGTTATTTTTCAGAATTTCCATCTGACTTTGCCATTATAGGATCATTTTTGTGGTAATAGAGAAAATGATTGTAAAATTACGCTAAAATTTGTCTCATATGCTGCCCATGTTGTTTAGTTTTGCAATGTTTTTGTATATCTCTAATCTCTTCAAAAACAGAATGAGAAGATTTGATGAGCGTGCCTTGAAACCAACAATGAAATATGTTACCTAGGTTTCCTGGGAATACACAACCAGGAACAGATGAAGATAATGTAGTTGTGTATTATGTGATAATGATTATTCTGACTAAAGTATTCACCCCAAGGTATGTTTTAGCATCTGTTGTTTATATTGGAGGACTCTGCATTTATATTTTTAAGATATTTAAGTGGGTGAACATATTTTTCCTTAATGACTATCAAAATGGAAAAATTGGCAGAAGTCAAATGGGATTATATGCCAGAGATGACAAGGAACATGAACCCAGGTAGAAGATGTACTTTAGTTCTAACACTCTTGATCACTATAGGAAATTAGGATGCAAATTTGAGAAAGATGCTAGTATTGACTTTGCAAATCAATGAACCCACTTTAAGAGGAAGTGTTGTGATTTTGATTATTTTTTATGATTTTACAAGGTGTTATGTCTTGACAAGAAATTATATACTATATAAAGTTAATGACATAGTAATAGTTTCTGGCCTGTGTTATACAAAAATTGGACTAAGTGACGTAATGGCTCTTTTTTATCTAAAAGTACAGGACGTTTGAATCGTGTCTACCTATTATATTAAACATAAATACAAAAATGGTGGGTTGAAAAGGCAGTGCTGACAGTGAGTGTGTTCATCTTGTTCCTTGACTTACTCCAAATGTAAACACTGTATTACACAAGTATCACGCTTTCATCTAATTCTGCTTTTAAAATACCAGTATCCTCAAAAATTTCCATACCCCATGTGGGAAGAGCTTGAGTTTTCTCTGTCAGTTCAGTCAATCCTTTTATGGAACTTAGTAAAGTCCTTCAAAGTAAACGTTGGGAAAAATTGCAGTCGTGCTGGCTCTACTGCTTGGAATTTTTTTATTACTTTATTTTCTTGACAGTTTTATCATTGCCAATGGACATTTATACCAAAATATTGTTCAAAATAATAAATAAATAAAAGAAATTGAAGCAAAGACTAAGCATAATGTAACTAAGTCTGATAGAGTGTTCATATCTTTCATCACATTTATAAGAATTGACCCAACCTTAGAAACCCAACCTAGAGCATCTGTCTTTAAGAATCTCTAGTGATGAAGATTTCACAGCCCCTTCAGACAACCTACTTCCACACTACAAGATAATGTACCCCATCCCGATCTGTCTATCCATCTGCTTCTGTTGCTCAATATGAGTTCATTATAAGCTCCATCCCAAAAGCTACCCACCTCCAGGTGTGATCATCCCTTGTTGAGTGTGCACTCTGAATGTTTTAGCCTATATTTTTAAAATAAAATTGAGAGAATTTCACACCAATCATAAACAAAGGCATGACAGGAGTCAGCCAAGCTCCATCTGTAGAATAAGAAATAATATAAAAATGGCTTAAGACAGGGGGTATGTCAGGGAAGATACCATCACAGATGGATTGGAAGAACAGCTCTGACTTCTGTGATCAGTCAACAGGCTGAGCCTCCCTTTCTCCCTACAGGGATGCCTGCCGAGTAAGAGTCACACACTCATTTACGCTGGGTGCTTTCTCGGGAAACTTAGAAATCTCTATAGAGTTGATTTATAAGTTAGCACGCTGGTGGTCAGGCTGTATTACTCTTCACTCGTTGCACAAGCACTGCAGACAGTAAATTTATCACCAACAATCCAAAGAATTTGTGCATCCTTTGCTTCAATAAACTGTACCATCCCCTAAACTAGCCATGTGAGTTCTGACTGAATGCTGCTAGATGAAGAATGAGGGGCTTGCGAGTAGCTCATTGAACGCCACTGGACAAATGGGGCAGTGTGCTAGTTATGAATCCATAATCATAACAGTTCGTATATTGAGTGTAACTAGACTTACAGTACCAAACTGGGCATCACTCAGATGTTTTCTTATTAACTTAACTGAACTAACAGCTGAGGATGTGCCTATGTAAACTTCTGTCCTGGTATGTTACATGAAAGAAGAAAAGGTTAGCACTTCCCTTGACGAGGATGGAAGATGCCTTAGTGGCCTGCACAACACATGTAAGAATAAGGCACTGCCACCTACTTTATGCCATCTTAACATGTTTTTAAGGAGAAAGTGAGTTGAGCCAATTCATAGAAGTGAGGGCTATCCAGCTGTCTTTAGATATTGCTGAATGAGAGAAGTGGCCAGTGCCCTACCTCTACACTGATTCAGGGGTTGGTGGCAAATGCCATAGGAGGGTGGTTACAGCAGTAAAAGCAGAACTGGCAGCACAGAGGCAAACCTATCTGGGCCACTGCAGCATAGAAGGATATTGCTGCCTGGGTAGAGAATATGGTTGTAAAAGCACATCCCGTAGATGCTCACATACCCAAGAGTCATGTCACTGAAGAATATAAAAACAACGAGCAGGTGTATTGGGCTGCTAGGATTGAAGTGGTTTAGGTAGATCTGGACTAGCAATGTAACAGTGAATTATTTCTAGCTCGGTGGGCCCATGACACCTCAGATTGTCACAGAGAGCTGCAACATACAGATGAGCTTGAGATCAAGGGATGGACTCTACCATGGACACTATTGCACAAGTTATCCATGAATGTGAAAAGTGCTGTAATTAAGCAAGTCAAGTAGATAAAGTTTCTTTCTAATCTAACAAAAATGGCCTGATTGATGTTGCTCCCCTCTGAATCTGTAATCATCTCTTTCATCCTACTTTGTGTTTAGCTGTCTTCCGTACTCATTTTCATTCTTGTTCTATAGTTCCTTTTCCTGATTCTTGGGAAAACGTATATTTTTTCTGATAGATGTAGTTTTAATTTCCTTTTTTTCTGATGCTTCAGCTAGTAGGAGACTACAAGAAAAAAAGAAATATACAGTGGTACTTATCTGTAGAATGACAATGATTTGCACTTAGCATCTCTATAATTTCATTTACACAGTAGTTGCTAATTTTCTTGACACTTGCTCACAAACCTTTCACTTCCCCTCTTTCCTTCAACGATGCTCAAAGCAGCCCTAGGCATGGTCGTTTGAATGCTGACAGCTGGTCTCTACAGTTAAGAGACAAAGCTGAGAAAGATGTTTTCAGGACCCTTGAAAATATTAAGTGTATGTATGAAGGGCAAGAGCAATAAACTTCAGGTAGTGAAGACTATCTGGGGAGCTGGAGAAAACTAAGAGCTGTGGGGATGTTTGCAGCTGGCCGGAAAGATTTCCTTAATGGAAATACTAAAATTGATTATGACCCCTACAGAATAAGTTCCCCAAATCCAACTGTAGGATCACTGCTTACAGTTTACGTAGGCTGAACCAATCACAGTGGGGGAAAAAAGGACACTTTGAGAAAACTTTACTGCTAAATGCAATAAGGATTACATCAGACTGAAGCCCAGTTGAGAGAGATCCTATTTACTGTATTGCTTCTACCATTGTTCTTATTCAGCATATTTTGTCACATTATAAACTATGCATGGATGAAAACTGTTCAGTGGTGCCTGGCAAATTCTCAAGCATCCACACATCCAGACCACTAAACACCTGACTCCTAGTATTTGCTGACACATTGAGTTTTAATACCTTGGGGCATTTTGACTGTGTTTACAGAGAGGTAAACAGTACAAGCACTTTCTACAGGCCTAAATACAAAGAAGCAAATGTTTCTTAAACAGAATATCTTTTTTCTCCCTCCTCCATCTTGCCTTTTCAGACTTAGCTTTTCATTGTGAGGTTATTTTTCAAGAAAATGAAGATTGCTTAAGAGAATATGGGAAAAGTTAGTGGATATTTTAGTCTGCCTTATTTATATTTTGGAAAACATTGTCATTGGTTCAGACTTTGTAAAAACAACAGAACTTCTTAAAAACTGAAAGATATTCTCAGAAATCTGGATTTTTTCTGGATTGAATTTCTATCCTGAAATCCTTTTAAAATTATGCTTCAGAGTGATTAAGGGTGACTAATCCTCTTACTATTTATATAGCATAAAAATGTAAACATAATAAGGGTATAATGATCACTGATAAAAACAGAGCAATGATCTCTAAAGAGATTTGTAATGTCACTGTAAGAAACCACAGTTGGTGAGTTTGGTTAGATCTACATAAGTTCGTCTTACATAAGAAGGAGGTAACAAAAATCATGTCTCTGCTAGCCCAGTTTAATACACCAATGGCAAAACAATAATAACAACAAAGAAACTACATGCAATATACAAGGAGAGTAGTATGACCTAAACAAATACAGTAAAATCTAGTTCAGATAAATAAAAACAGAATTGCCAAGGCATAGCATGCCTAAGCATAGAAACTATATGCTTATGCCTCAAGAGAATTATTTTCAAGTTAAAATTTCAAGCTCATGCCAAGACATAGAAGTAAATCTAGTATTCAAAGTCAGAACTTAATGAAGAAATTTCCCCTTCTTGTCAGAGAAATCCTGAAGGTCAACATATTTATGAAACAGATTTAATACTTACAGTCTTATTTAATACAAGCTCAGTCTCTGTTTAGGATCAGGTTAAGTGGCCATCGTATTAAAAGTTTAGACCTTGATAAGTCTCTTTGAAAGCCTGGTCAATGAGAGTTTCCTGCTTCTTAACACTGTTCAAAATCTTCTCTGCAGTTATGGTTAGGCAAATGCTAAGCTCTTCTGAAAAACTGGCCTGAAGTGACTGAGAACTGCCTGAACTGAAATCATTTTAAGTACTTGTTGACAGCATTCAGAACTTGGCAGCACATTTGGTGTTGGTTGAACTTCTAAAGGACTAAGAACATGTGCGCACCCATTTTCATGCATGCAGGCAATATCTGAGACAACAGGGGTAAACTGTGAACACCAGAAATCCAGCTTCATTTTTATTTGCTTATCTTCGAAAACAAAACTGACAACATTGTATAAGATGCCTTTTTCTTCTTCTGCAGAATCAGGTGATTCTTGGATTCTAAAAGCTGAGGAATTCTGACTTACATAACCCTGACAGATAACCTGAACCTTCTGGCCCCAGCTGAAATTAGTCTAAATAAAGCTAAAGTAGGTAGAAGCCTCATGAGGGATCATTAATTAATTTCATACTTTTCAAAGTGCTTGTGTTCATTATGGGAAGTAGTTAGAGGAATGTAATAATTAGCAGTAGTTTCTGTAGCCAAAAATAAGTGAAGAGGCTGTGGCCAACAGTCTGTACCACACATTCCTGTGCATGTTGGTCACAGTTTCAGAGCAGAAAAACAATGACAATCTAGTCAAGAAGGAGGAGGTTAATAAGAACTGGTTTAGTGAGAACAAGAGAAGATGGATGAGACATTGAAGAAAAAGGAGAGTGAAGACTGAAGACATTTTACAGAGAAGAATAGAAAAGATTCCTTCTGAGTGACTCTTAAATTCACTCTTCTCTCAACACCTTCTTCAAATGCTTTTGTTCACTTACTGGTTGCAACATATTTGCCAGCTCATTTGCCACATTACTGAGCTCTCTGAATTTGCTTCTGATCAGCCAAGTTCCCTAGCAATAATTTTCTGACTCACTTTCACACATCAATTTAGTTACTATAATGTAGGCATACCGAAGAACAAAAGCCTAAAGTGATAATCCCTTCTCTTTACTATTCTTAATGAAATTGTCCTTCAGCTACAAAACTTACCCCTTTTGACCTACATAAATGTCTATTTAAAATCTTCAAATATGTAAGAACTTCTTGACCTAAGAAATCCTACTCTAACCTCAGAAACTACAGATCACTGGAACTTTACCACAACTATCTTCAGCAGTTTTAACAAGCTAGATGTGAAAAAGCAGAAACAGAGAATGTCACTTGTCTCCTGCTGGGCACTGGAGTGAAAGAAATTCATAGTAGTGTAAATTTCTTCCTTCAGTGCCCACACGTACTAACTGCAGAAAACATCATTTCAGTGAATTTTCAGTCTGTGCTTTTTGTGTTCCCAGCATCAAAGGAGGAAAAGAGCACAAAGGGCAGTTGGATGAAATGCATCTCCAGTGGTTAAGGCCTTCATAACATCACTCGTATTCCTCAGTGAAAATATAGACTTGCCACACTAGCTGCGCTGCACATTTATTACATCATTCTGTAACCACCATTCTGTAAGCCCTGGGCTTTCTGAGTGATTTAAATAACTCTAGCAAGACTCAGCCCTATCCTCATGATCAATCACTTGTTAATGGCTGCTTATCATGGAAGTAACAATCAAAACAGTTTCACATATAAAAAGTTTCAGCTTTATACAATCTTTTTTATATAACTGGATGCTTATTTTCAACCGTGGACAAAGATTAATCTCCTCTTTATGATATAAAGTAACTGGTATAAATAAACCTAAAAGATCGATTAAACTTGGGGTAGTTTTATTTATTTATTTATTTATTTATTATGGATCATTTAACAATCACTTAAATTATTGATAACAAAACATTTCCACTGAATGACTTTGTAAAATAAAACTTCAAAATCAGGCTGGCTTGTCCCAGAAGGAATGTTGGAAAAGTATTTACAGTACGGGTTCAGAAGTATTAGGGAAGATATGCAGCACACAGATATGTACTAGGAAAGAGTCAGAATATTATTTTTGTTTACTGACTAATTCTTCATAATCCTTTCAGGTAATCCTAGAGTTTCAATAAACTCTATTGATTTAAGGAATTATTCACACTTGGGCTGGGAATGAAGGAGCTTTTAAAGTGCAATCTCCAAACCCGTATGCTTTATTTCACAATATCTTACTGCTTAACTTTAAAACAAATATAACTCGAATCACAATACAATGATGATTGATGTTTTTCATCAACACCCAATTATCATTCCATCATGGCAGAAGACTTTAAAGCGGAGTTGTCTGAGCCAAGTGAAACACAAAGTGAGCATCTGGAAATCCAGATCTGTGCTCTTACAAAATGGCTTAACAAACCACATTTATTATTTTCTAACATGTTAGGTCATGTTACTTGTATATAGGTATACAAGATGAGGCATTTATTTGAATCTTATGCCCATGTAGATAATTTCACTAATTGCTCAGTGATCATAAATGCAAATATATTTCTTTTTATTGTTGCTTTAAAAATCTTGAATTCTTCTTAGAACTAGTGAGAACAGTTCTCAGTTCTGCTTGATTTCACTAGACTTGTCTTAATATCTGATACTAAGTATTCACAGTGTGTATTCACATACACTGATGACTACTTAACAATCAAATCATTACATATTCAATAAACTTCCTGCGTAACGTGCAGAAAATATTAGAATGCATATTGTACATTAGACATATGGAAAGACAGAGATAGTCAGTCTAATACAGAGAAAGAGGTATCTGTTGCTGTCTTTCTACACTGTCTGGCATGACCTGACATGATTTTAGTTGGAAACTAAATTCTGTAATTCCTGGGGATGGTTATCTCAATATTGCTCAGTATTGCTCAGTAATGATGGGAGGTTTTGAGAATTGAAGGAAATTGTTTATAAATGTAAATATGTCTAAAAAAAGTCTCAAAAGACATACTAGTAATCTATGCAAATTCTTACACTATCAAAGGTTTTACATTTCTTTTAAACAAGATAAGTACTACTATATTTGCATAGTATATATTATTCATAAATTTTACTTGGAGCACAGTATATATTTTGTCCTCAAGGACTGTACAATAACTGTTTGCTTACTTAATACGTAATTCATATTTATCTGTAATGCAGCCACATCAGGTGGACATAAAAGCAACTATTTAATAATGTTCGAAAATAATACATACTAATTGAAAAATAAATAATTTCATATGCATTACAGAAAAAAAAAAGAAGGCACAAACACAGAATAATAACCAAAGATGGTATTTTTCTGATGTACTTTACCTAACATGGCTAACTCCAAAAAAAAAAAATGACGTATTTTGATTTTGTCAGTAGAGAGGATTTTGATTTTATGTTGCCACTCAAATTATGGTATCTCCTGTACTGTACTTCCTAATTCTGTATTATTGTTATGAGTCAGTGTTACAGACATTTGTTGGTTTATAACTTTTTGTGGGAAGAAAAGAGAAAAGCACTTTAATGGTGATGGTGGGGGGGGGGTGTCATTTTAATGCATTTTATATATTGCAGAGGTGAAAATTCTGAAACAAAATGTTTGCTCTCAAAGATGATTTCTTTTTCTTAAGAAAAAATATAATACTTACACACTCCAAAACCATATATTTTTTACTTAGTTTATCATATAAACCAAATTCAAATGATTTAGCTGTCATATTTTTTCAAAAGACAGGTTTATTTACTTCTCATTTTTATTGGAGTACAAAGGAGACGTTTTTTAACATATTTTGTTATTCTAGCCTATATTTACTGAAATAAATAATTTTGCCTTTTATCTTTACCTTTCTAGTATCCACTAGAAACTTTTATTGTGAATTGAATGGAATCATGTATTTAGATAAAATGACTTCAAGTCATATGTTCCATAGTCATTAGAGCATGTCATTACAGCATCAATGTGACATGCCTTCTGCATATAGTTGCTTACTCTTGCTAGATTACTATTTGCAACACAAAAGCAAACATATTGCCATGCAGAAGCTTACAGTGATGCTCTTGACTATCTGCTTGGTAACATTTTGATTCCAAATCCATTTTGTTGTTTTTGTGTGTGTGTATGTTGCACTTCCTAAACTTATCTCAGGGAAGAAAAGATTCAAGATAATGCTCCTCAAGTTTGGCTTCATATCTCCCGAAAACCAATGTAAATATCATATATTTTCCATTAGCAATTTCCCAGATTTCTTCAAGGATTCCCAAAGGCCCCTTAGTACCAATCTGGAAGTATAAAGTAGACTTAAAGTGGATGCAAATAGAATATCTATTCCCGTTAAATACAATTTACATTTCTAGTGAGGTACGTAGTGTAAACAAGAAACATGTCCCAGATATCTTGTTTCCAAAAGGATTTTTGTTATTTGTTCAAAATTGAATACAAACAAATTTATCCTTAGGAAAGAGAATTTGTTGACCTGAAATCATACTCTAACCTAATACTAATTTTTATGACTCCATTTCACTTATACATGCACGTTACCAGATGTCTGCTCACACTACTCACCCTCTGGAAAATAACTTAATTATGTGCAGGTAACAATTTATCATTGGCCAAAAATCAGAAATTCATGAGAGAGCATGAAAACACTCTACATTCTGCCTGGTTACTGCATTATGTGAGGCCTATCTTAAAAAGAACAGTTCAATGTCAGTCTGAATTTTGTGCTGTGCTGCAGTCCTGAGCAGTATCTGTACCACATGCAGGCTCCTAATTTACTGTTGCAAGTGCTAATTCTGCTCTTTTGGCATATGCTTCAGTTGGTAGTTCCCAAACCAGAAATTGAGGCACTTAGAAATGTGAATCACTAACAGAAATCCATATTTTTCCTCTCTTACCTGGGATCATGAACTCAACGAATCATGTGTTTGCTCTCCTGCCTGTGCCTGGTTTGTGATAGATACAGGAGATGGCGCTCATCTGGGAGAAGCTCACAATTGTAACCAAAGGTGTTACTATATCTTCAAAAAAGTGTGATCTGCTAAAGAACAGTAGAACAGATACAGAGTGAATAGTGAATAAGAACAATTACATGGTATTAAATTATTTGCTGGAAAAATTCTTTCACTGCAACTGAAAAGAATGTGCAATAGAATCTCTTCAGACAATAAGTACAGTTCTTCTCAATTTGTGGTCCGTGAACCATAGGCAGTAAAACTGTTCCTTTTTTTGGTTAGAATGTAAGTGATGCATTGACAAAAAATGTTGAGAATTGTTTGGACCCATTCCTTGTGCATGCAAGATTAACCACCCATCTCTTTTTCTATGCTAAACAGTAATGGTGATCAAGCATATGAAAGAATGAAGACACCACTTACACACCCTGAGTATTCACACTGGCTACAGTTCAGCTAGAGCCCAACTCATTCCCAGATCACAGTTGTAAGATTACTGTCTCATAGGCACTTCAGCTAATATTCTTGGAATGTGATTTCAGCTGCCACATTATACCCATTGCTGTACCCTCTCTGGGGAGGACAGGCACAGGTCTTCTATCTAAAGTTATCATTACCTACAATGATCTAAACTTCTAAAATTATCCTGCGTTTTGGGAATAGACAGGTGCTGAATTATGACAAGAATGCATGCAATTACAGCCTAATTAGCAAATTTTCTGATCTCTTATTTCTCCATCAGGCTGAATGTTGTGGCTTGTTAGACCATGGTTTGCAACTAGGTGAAAGGAACTTTAAGTACTGTCATCATATACAGATGCCTCGGGGTATTACCACAACAGATTGGCTTTGTTCTCTTCTTTCTAAGGTGCTGCACTATCTTGCAGGCCCATCTGCACTAAGTGGAGCTCTGTGGACACTGCAGTATATGCTTCTTGGACTGCATCTATGCAGGGCTCAGTTAAAGACACTTCTGAAAGCTATAGGCTTTCTTATATCTAAGCCAGGTAGTCTATACCAGGTACTTTGCCAATGTCGAGAAGATGTCTACATTCTCTAATTTTACATGAACTGTTAAAGCAGGAGAATCTATTGGTCCTTAAGTGGGTGTGAACATATGCTAACATGTTATTTTCAAGACTAGTTTGCATGCTATTTTTTCAGCAAATGCTGATGGACATTTCCGTATTTGCATTGCCAACTCTGGCCATTTTCTTAAGAGAGGATTACATTCAAAGATCAAAATAGTAAGTATGAGTGCTAGCAAGATTACTATATAGAAGTGCATAGAAAAGCTTAAATGCAGCCAGGATGTGTTCAAGATGTACAAGGAAACCCAATGTAATTCAAATTACAAGTATTGTAAATAGTTACTGTATACAAAGAGAAGGAAACATAGACCTATCTTCATGCTGCCCATTGCATACAGATGTTTATACAGTGCATGATCTTAGATGAAACATTAGCATATTAACACACTTTATGTTCTAGGGCACATATATAAATAATAATAATAGTAATAATAATAACAATAAAAAGTAGGATGCTGAACTCTTTGGCGGCCTGTCTTGGCCACAGTTTCCTAAGACTGTTCAGTTCATAATTGTACATGATAATTAACAAAAAATTAACTATCCATATTGCCTAATTACATGTATATACACTAATGGCATAAATAAGATACCCAATTTTACAGTTATATTGTGGCATCACTTAGTAAACAGCTTTACAAAGCTTTGTTTTACTCATTTTAAATCACTTTCAGAAAATGCAAATTCTCATGTAAGGTATGGTGCATTGCAAGAACATTACAAATGTTGAATAATGTATATTCTCAAGGGGTGAAAATTAAGACCTAAAATGCATATTTGACTACCTTTGCTTTGGGTTTTGAAAACTTAGAAGTAGAAATTTAATGGTCTGTTATTGTGGATCTGGTTATTTGGAACAGAGATTTTAGCCCTGTCTTTTCTGGAGAAAAAAATACTCCATGCTTCAGAACAGTGTAACCAGTCAGCAAATGCTTTTATGTTTTGTAAGTGTAAACAATATTATTTTTCATGATATTAAAAATACTTTTTGCTGAAAGTCAATAGACTGACCTGAGAATTTTCACTTCTAAGCAGAGCTGAATGCATATTAAGTACAAAAACAACTATCTTGCTCATTCTTGTGTCTGTAGTTCACTGACTACTTTCAAATGAATTATTTTGCAATAGTTTGTATCCAATATGTTTTTTGGTCTTAGAAATCTTGTCATTAACTTCACTAATACCTGTTTTTATGTCAACTATCAATAGCAGACATCCACAATTAGAAGTAGTAGCATGCATTACAGATTTATTTTGCTTCCAAGTGACAATAGGGGGGTAAAAAACTCTGTTCTAACAGCATTCAGCCTCAAATAATATTTTCTAAACTCAAAGCCATAGCCACATCAGAAAACAGCACTCAATCTGCCATCAATGTTCACACTCATTTTTTTCCTTATCCAAGGTAATAATTACAGAAATATTTATAATACAGAAAATATTCATTTTTCAATGCTTCCTCTTAGAAGTAACTGAATGTTTTCAAGTTAGAAAAATAAATAAGTGATAATTCAGGAGAAAAAATGGTCTATAAAGCGTTATCTAAAATAACAGATGGTGAGATTGACAGAAGTGTAGGATCCAACTTACAGATGCCGACACTGGGTAAGCTGTCATTATAAAATTAGTAAGATGTTGTGATTTTATGTTTTTTTTTCCTGCTCTAATTATTGGACTAATTCTCTCAAGATGTTTAGTTGAATTACAATTATCTTAGAAAAATAGCAAATATTGATTTAAAACCACTGGTTGAAGAGTCAATGGCTGTGCACATTGGAAACTAGCTCCAGCAGCAACTTGTCCTCATCCATGCCTATAGATCGCATTTGATTTTATTTGGATTTAGCTTCCACCCATGGGATTGTATTATAATATTTTGCCGGAGATCACACAGTGTACAAGTTAATACAGGCCTAGCTAAGTGACAGGATCTTACTTCACTACAGACAAAGGACAAGTTCTTATTGCACTTACTGCTTTAATCCATTCTTTTACTCTGTATTTATCTTTTCTCATTCAAGTTTCTTAACAGAAATGTGACATTATGTGATACCAAGTGCTGGATCAAAAAAGCCTTTAACTTTCAGTTTGATCAAAATTATGATCTCATTAAAACAAGAGGATTATGCTATTTTGAAAAGATTATATCAAATAATTCTCTTGACACTCTTTTGATTGTTTGCTGTAAACTATTAATCTTTGAGCATTTTATTTAGTTTGTCAGATGTCTAGTTGCTTATTTAAGAATAGAGATAACATAGCAAGAATAAATAGTCCTTCTCTTTCTTTTTTTACTACAATCACCAGTAACTTCATTGCAATTTCTGAAAATACTCATTTTTTCTCATTTTTATTAGGAAGAAACGTGAGCAGATGATAGGTACTACTTTAGAAATGCTATTATGAAAATTATTGATAATGATAATTTATAGATAAAAATCTCTAATAAGATCTGATTAATAATGTCTTTACTTACAGTTGGAAATGAAAAAAATTTAATAACCATCAAATGCAAGAAATATAACTTCTATTTTTTCCCAAATGCAGAGAAGGAGTATTTGTCAAACATACTGCACCACTTGTCAGTTGTATAGTAAATAAAGGAAAAAAGCCTCCCTCTTCCTTATAAAGTAAATTTAGTCATTATAGTCCAGATGAAAATGATATCTCTGTATATGTCAGCAGGAAAATATCCTATTATTCCATATCTGAAGGCCTAGAAATTATGCAACTTCTAATTGCTTTCAATATTAAATGTACCTAGATGAATATGCACCAGTGCTAACATTCAGACCTGTTTTGTATCCTGAGTTTAACAGGTGAACATAAGTAGAGATTTTTTCTGGATTTACTACACAGAATTCAGTAAAACTAGAAACAAAAAAGCTGGTTAACTGCTAACAGTAACTGAAATTCACAGAGAAAGGTATGACTCCATATAGCTGACAGACCCTTACCATTTCCCTTCAATAACGTGAACAGAAACAAAAATAATGCAAATTCATGCATGTTTCATTAGAAAAAATGTTTCATTAGAAAAAAAAAAAAAAAATACCAACAACAAAGTCTTCCTGTCTTGAGATGGATAATTTCTTCTTCCTTCATGTTCAAACAAGTCCTTTCTAGCTTTAGACTTACTTTAAATTCCTTGGAAATTATGTAATAGTCAGTTTTGTTGCCACAACTGCATCATAGTTTTAACCTGGAGATCTTCTCAGCAATACTGCTCAAGTTTTTACAAAATATGATGGATTTACTACTAAGTGACCTGTGGTTAACAGCTCTGTGTAATTATTATCACTAGTTTTTTTGGCACAAAGTTTCCACAGTGACAAATACTGATACTTTTATATGTAATCTTAAACAGTGTTATAATGGTGTGGAATTTTCCTAAAGAAAGAACTGCTATAGACTATGCTTTAGCCTTTGTCTATACGATATGTTGCTTGGAAACTCTTCTCTCTCAAACTGGCATGATGTTCAACATGGAAGAAAACATTTCAAGAGGCCTGGTAACTGTCATTCACTCATGCTGTGGATATTTGTTTATAAGCACTAACATGCATAGTTACAAAAGTGTCCTGTCCTATCACCACGTCTCAATTCAACATTTGTTATGTTGACGTTTTATTTGCCATTTATTTGCAACATGCAGTATTTATGATTTTATTGCTATCAGAAATATACTATATTCCAAAAATAAATTATAGAGAGAATATATCTGAACAACCAAGTCCTTCTCTACATACTTACTGGTGGAAAGACAGTATAAGTTACTGGGGTATTCATGACACCACGAGATAGATGATTAAATATCAGGTCATTTGTGGATTCTCTGCTCACATATAGTGAAATAAAGGAATCCATATGTCACAGGAGATAATTATATAGGGCATAACATGAGGCAATTTATAACCAGTGGAAAGGGAGATTTCTGTCATTTTTCTAACATTCCCTGTGCCTTGAAAAATCATGGAGCAAATCCACCTAGAAGATATGTTAAGGAACATGCAAGATGTGGAGGTGACCTGAGACAGTCAGCATGGCTTTACCAAGGACAGATTCTGCCTGACAAATCTGGTGGCCTTTTATGATGGAGTGACTACATCAGTGGACAAAAGAAGGGCAACTACCTGGAATCGTGCAAGGCCTTTGACATGGTCCTATACCACATCTTTATCTCTGAATTGGGGAGATATGGATTTGAAAGCTGGACTTTTCAATGAATAAATAATTGGCAGCCAGAGAGTTGTGATCAGTGGCTTTATGTCCAGGTGGAGACCAAACATGTGTGGTGTTCCCCAGGGGTCCATCTTGGGATCTACGCTATTCAGTATCTTCATCGGTGACATAGACAGTGGGATTGAGTATACACTCAGCAAGTTTGCTGATAATACCAAGCTGAGCGGTGCAGTTGATACTGCACCAGAAAGGTGCAGAAGGAAGGGATGCCATCCAGAGGGACCCAGACAGGCTCAAAAAGTGAGCCCGTGTGAACTTAAAGAGGTTCAACAAAGCCAAGTGCAAGGTTTTGCATTTGGGTCAGGGCAATCCCCAGTATGTATAAGGACTTGGAGAAGAATTCATTGAGAGCAGCCCTGCAGAGAAGGATTTTAGGGGTCCTGGTGGACGAAAAGCAGGACATGAGCCAGCAGTGTGCTCTTGCAGCACAGAAGCCCAACAGTATCCTGGGCTGCATCAAAAGAGGGGTGGCCAGCAGGGAAAGAGAAGTAATTGTCCCCCTCTGCTCTGCCCTTGTGAGGCCCCATTTGGAATATTGTGTTCAGGTCTAGGGCCCCCAGCACAAGAAATATGTGGAGCTCTTGGAGTGGGTCCAGAGTAGGGCCACGAAGATGATCAGAGGGTCAGAGTACCTCTCCTATGAAAAAAAGGTTGAAGGAGAAAAGAAAGCTCCAGGGAGACCACATTGCAGTCTTCCAGTACTTAACACGAGCTTATAAGCAGGAAGGAGACTGACTTTTTAGACCGTCTAATAGGATAGTAATAGGACAAGGGGGACTGGCTTTAAACTAAAAGTGGTGAAATTTAGGTTAGATGTTTAGGAAGAAATTTTTTACTCAAAGTGTGAGGCGCTGGAACTGGCTGCCCAGAGATGCTGTGGATGCCACATCCCTGGAGGCTTTCCAGGCCAGATCAGGTAGAGTCCTGGGCAGCCTGCTCTGGTAGGTGGCAGCTCTGCCCATGGCAGTGGGGTATGAATGGAGTTGAATCTTTAAGGTCCCTTCCAATCTAAGCCATTATTTGATTATATGATTCACTGACCATACCATGAGCTCAAGCACATCACTCAACCTGGTTAGATGGCTATTTTAAAAAAAGGTCTGAATGCATTTTGAGACCATCACCTTAGGTAAATGTACTGGGAATTCTGAACCCAATTTATTCTGTAAATTTCAGCACTTTTCTACATCTTTAGATGGCTGAATATTATCCACACTTGGCCTGCTTGTTTGAAAAGTTTCTGAATGTAGTTACAAAAGTGTAATAGAAAATTATATTTGGAAATTATTTGATATAACTGGCTAACAGGTCTTTTTTCCTCAGATCTTTTGTCAGCAGATTTTTTTTAATTTTTTTTTTTACTGAGGTGTATAGTAGCATGGGTCTGCTGGTTCACAGCAAGAACTCCAAGGCACCCACAACCTTGGGTGCACTGGCACTCCTGCTGTTAACCCGGCACATCCAGGTATCAAACGAGTCTGTATCCTCTGTATGTTCCAGCACATTTTCAGGTGCTGGGTAAGTTACCAAATGTGAATGTTTTATCTATCAGTTGCAGCCTTTGTTGTTCTCTTGATGAATTACTCACTTAGTGTCTAGAAAAAATAAAGCTATCAATATCAATGAAGGTGCCAATGAACTGTGGCAAACTAAAGGATACAGCAGATTAACAATCATTATGTGTCAGAGGCTTATGATATGATGATAATGATTATTGGCATACGCATTTACCTCTACAGAAAATAATATTGTAAATAATTAGAATAAAGGGCAACTCTAAGTTATGTATAGCTCGTTTTATCCTTAACAAACAATTAAGAATATAATCATAGATAGAAAGAGAGCTTTTAAATTTTTTTATGTCACACAGACAAAAGGCAAAGCATAGCTTAAATTTCACTGTGATACTCATAAGGATTTTTGAAAGATCAGGTTCAAGAAATTGTCTTGGTTTTACCAGTAAGATTATTTATATAATTTGGGCATCAAAGCTACCAATTTGCTACCACAAGGCTTTTAAAGGTAGACGTGCAGTAGTCTTCAGTAAATCCAAAGAAAGTATTCCCATGTGATAAGTATATTCTTATTTCTGCTGCTGATATGAAGAGGGAAGTTGTCTTTTTGCCAACTTCCACTCATTCAGTATACAAAAGATATTAAAGGCTTTAAAGCTCTGTTCACATGGTTGCATAGTCACTTTCCAGTTAAATGAAAACCAAAGTCTAAATAAAGCACGTGTTAGCTCTCTTTTGCCACATGGTAATTGGTCTAACCTCCCATATGAAATTAATTTAAACTGTCTTTTGATGACTCCATTCAGAAAGGAAATAAGCATACCCATATTTAAAGCCCTATGTACCTTTTCCTTTGTTTCTTAACAAAGATAATCTTGAGCTTTATCCTAGCAATATAGATGCTAATTTTACTATCTGGCAATATCACAGCCTGTGACTCAATCAGACTACATAGAAAACTCCTCTCCTACTTTTCTGTTGTTGGTATTTAAGATAAATTTTCACAAATATTTTTTTTTCTCTTTCTCTGACTGACATAAGATTTATATTTGCAATGTTTTTCCTTCTTAGCACATAACAGAAAAACATAGGAAATGACCATAGCAATCTTGAAAAACTCTATTACCTCTACAAAATGGGTATATTTCAAGACCTCTCTAGTTTATATGCTAAGAAATCCTTGTATATAACTTTGATGAACTGCTTAATCTGGATGTTACAAACCAAAAAATACGTCCTTAGATGTATTTACTCCCAGATGAGACCTTCTTCTGGAATTACTTAATGCTATCAAGGTCTAGTTTCATGCCAGCATGATCTTACTGGCACATGAAACCTCAGTTGCACTTTTCCGTCTAGCCAAAGTTGATCTTGGTCAGAATTTACAGCTCATTTCACTCCAAGTTCCACCTCCTCTTTTAATTGCACCCTTCAGATCTGTCAAGATAACAAAATTTATTTCTCATCCAGTTTGGTCAAAACAATCTGAATTGTGTGGTATTTAATCTGTTGAAATTGATGTCTGTCTCACCCAGCTGGATTTAGAGAGCAGTTACACAAGCAGTTGTGCCAACTGGTTCAGGGCTGCAGCTCTATAACTAGCCAATTTCTTGCTGCTGCAGTCCCAACACAGCCCAATCCATCTTTGTCCCTCTATCTCCTTTTCAGGCTCCTCTGGCTAAGACAGAACTTGCTGAAAATCCTAAATCTCCAGCAAATGGCCCAAAGTGGGATCAGAGAGACCTGAGCTGGTAAAAGGGAGGTGACAAAAAAAAATAATAACAGGAGCTGATGGAGAGGAAGTGAGGGTTAAGGAGGAAGGCAAATCCTGGGAGCAGCAGAGGTTGCTGGGAGCAGGGACCTTCTTTTTCCTGAGGGAAACCAGGGCAGCAGAGGAGTGAGGCTGAAAAGCATTTCATAGAATCATAGAATGGCCTGGGTTGAAAAGGACCATAAATATCATCTAGTTTCAAACCCCCTGCTTTGTGCAGAGTTGCCAACCACCAGACCAGGCTGCCCAGAGCCACATCCAGCCTGGCCTTGGATGCCTCCAGGGATGGGGCATCCACAACCTCCTTGGGCAACATGTTCCAGTGCGTCACCACTCTGCACTGTCTAATCTTCTTGCTGCCACATTAAGGGGCATCTTGGTAACAGTTTTGAGGAGACCAGAACTAGACTCCAAGAAAGACATACGGAATACTTGTAGACAGATATGATGAACGAGTGATTTGATCCACAGAGGGATTTAGGAACATCCAGAGCTTTTAAATTCATTTGACAGAGCTTTCATCATGGAGATCTCGAACAAAAAGGGGAACCTGCTGCCTGAGGTATTTTTAGCTTTGAACTGTTTCCTAAAGCTAGGGCAGATGTTTTCTCTTTTCCCAGCTGGAGATTCCTCTCCCAGCCCACCTGTGACTGAGTCAGTATCTGGGGCAACTCCTTAATCCACCCCAAGGAGATTCAGTCGGGCTCAATCCAACAATTTGCACAATTTGAACTGATCTCCTTTATTTAGCCTGAAGCAAATGAATTAGAGCATGCATCGTTAACAAACAACGTGCAGAAGAGTAGGGATGAGCAACTACTATGAGCCAGAGCTGATGCTCCTGGACCAATGCATCTGCCCTTGATCGCAGGTCCTTGTGCCAATTCCCTTCTTGAAAAACACAGCATTATCTCTCAGTGTATAGCATAAGGTTTAAAGCCTTCACTTCAAGCTGAGGAGACAGAGTTTTAGTATTTTTTTTCTGCTCAGGGAAACTTGAATCCACATGCCCTGGTTCAATTTTCAGATTTCAGAATACTTCAGAGCAGAATATTTGTTCTTCCCATAAGACTCCGAAGTGGGGCATAGGTGCTTCCAACACCTAGTGACATTTTTGTCTCTAGGATATAGGATGGGAAGGACGAGAAACCCAGGCCCTCTTTGGAGCATACTTCCTGGTAAGCTTCATTGAACTGAACATTCTCTTTTGTGTTCAAAATGTGCCCCCACACAGGTGATGTTTGACAGTCAGAAGAAATACCTGAGATAAACATGCTGTCTGACTAAGCAGAGGAAGAAATTAACTGCATGACAATGCCTTAACCAGAAAAGTAAAAGATGCATTACACATTACCACTGCCCTTTAAATGAAGAGCAGAAATGAAGATCTCATGTGAATCCATTGATTGGATTAGGCCCTGCCAGCCAATCAGCACGATGTCTAATTTATGTACCCCAAATATACTTGGAAACCAAGCTAAAGATGCTCACATGATGATGTTTTGGCAACTCTAGCACATGAACAGTTGCAAACATTTAGACATGGAACAAATTTTAGTGATAGGAATTTCAGTACTTATAACAGTCAGCCTCCCCAGAATTAAGTGGCAGCCAAGTAGTCATTTTCAGGCTCTGTATCTTAGATTTAGAAAACTCAAATGGTGTTCAGATACCTGAATCTAATCTGTATATTGAGGATAAAATCCAAAAAGCCACTCCCAGCCTACAGCACTATTTTACCCCGTTAGAGAACAGCGGCTGCGCAACAGGCTGGAGGCCTGCACAGCTCCTGTCTGGCTGAATCCTCTCCACCTTTTTGGCCAGCACTAGAAGGTGCAGTCACCAGCACTGATCTCACTCTCCTGAGCCAGGGTTGTGTGTGAGCAGCTTGTTTACTGAATCTCCACTCCTGACTTACTTTCTACTGCCAAGAGTTTGGGGCCTGTTTTCCACCAGCATTCATTAACTTTAAGTTATCATGCAGCATGCCAAGTTTCCATCAGCCCAGCAAAAACATTCTCAATTCCAAACCCTGTTTTCCTGATGGCAGCACTCTGTGCTGTAGCGTTTCTGAGCTGTCTTGGCCAGAGATATCTGTTTATGCAGTTAAATTTTCCTAAGACGCTGATGGGAGCACACACACTTCAATAAGGTAGAAGATGATAGTAGCTACCAGGGCAGGTCCTTTCTAAAATCAAAATAATGGGGGGAAAAGCACCCAGATGTAAAAAAACACAGGCACAGGGAGGAAAAAAAAAGCTGTAAACATATATGCAGTTTTGGTCCAAGATGATCAAGAATTCTGTCCCTGTAAATCAAAATCCAAACTCTGTGATCCCAACATTTTCTTGTTTTACTTGAGAACCAGTGAACCAAAACCCTTTGAGCCTTGCTCAAAGGTGGAACAGAAAACAGTGGCAATAAACATCACAAACAAAAATCTAGCCTGGCTGAAGACTGGGGATTTATTTTGGCAAACCTCGATTCTTCTCAACATACTCTGTGAGTATGCAGGTATTCAGCTCCCAGTACAATTATACGAGTCCTTAATTCCTGTCCACTGAAGTAAACAGAAGCAAAGCCATTGATTCAGCTGGATTCTCAGCTTGCCTCAGTCTACAGATTGCGAGGCTGTGACTAAATGACTAACTGCATTACTAGTATCTGTTTGTTGCAGCTGTGAAGGAGAAACTACTCCGCTGCTGTTCAGTGGAATAAGGTGCTCTAAATAAAGCAGGATTTTGAGATCATTTTTACTACAAAGAGGAGAACTGGAAATCTGTATTTGAGTTGCACAGTGCTTATAAAGACATCCATGGTTACGCAAAAGGAGGTAGAATCCCTTTATCAAACAGGAGGAACTGGCATTTGAAATGGCCTCAACAACAGAGTAATGAGATATGATCAATGGACTGAATAGTTTTAAAAAACTTCCTAGAGGGAATGAAGGAACTAAAAGCTGGAAAATCATATTAAGTTCATGTTAGGAGAACTGGTAGAGATTTGTAATAAAAATATCCTGCAATCAATCAAAATGTGACAAACAGATAAGTAGGGAAGACTGGCCTCTGCATTTGCACACGGAATTCATACTTCATGAATTTACGAGAGTTTTTCAAAGGTGCTTTAGAGCAGGCAGATGTAAGTAATTGAGCCTATGCAGCGAGTACAATTTTTCAATCAATTTTACAGCATTCTTCTGCAGAAAGCTAAGCTGCCATTGCAGCAGGGAAGATTCCTTCAAAACTTCAGATCTGAACAAATTTTAGAAACAAAAGCTAGAAGTAATGAGCAGATTTTACAAGAGAGTTCACTGGGGATCTGTGCTGAGGCATATGTTTTCCAACACAGTCATAAATGACCTAGAAAAGGAAGTAGATTTTAAGACAATGGCATTCACTGATGATTCAGGGTTTTTAAAATGAATATTCATGTTATTTACTGTCATGCTAAAAAAACTGACAGGGGAAATATAATGCTCCTAAAAACAGGATCATAAACAAAACCAGTCCCAGCTAAAGCGGTAGTCTCTAAATTAAATATTACTACATGAAAGGAGATTTAGAAATTAGTGTGGGTAAGTTCTCGTAAAAATCTGCTCAATGCTTAAATCTAATTTCAAAAGTAAAGAGAGAAAATCTTAGAAAAGGAATGAAGGACAGAAGAAAAATCACTACTATCCTGTTATTACAAATCTATGACAGATCCAGATTTTGAGTGTTACTTGTTCTGATGGCATAAATAAGAATATGGTGGCATAAGAGCAGGTACAGAGCATGTACCTAGAAAGTGCAAATTTCTTTCCATATCGATAGGGATTAGTAGACTAGAATTCTTTAGTTTGGAAGAGAGAAGACTCAAAGGATTATGCTAGAAGTCATTGGTGGTAATTTTGAGTGGCAGAAGATGAGTAAGATATAATTATTCAAACATTTGAGGTCAAAATCAAACAACAACAGAGGCAGAGAAAGTATCAGAGTACGGCTGTCTCTTCCTGCAGTATCTGTTGCTCTCCCCATTGAGAGACAAGGTACCTCAGTCTGACCTTCAAAGGTAAATACAGGTGGTCTTTAATAACAGTGTAAGGAGAAAGACTAATAGAGCTATAGGGAAAACTAGTGTAATGAGGTACTTTCATGAAGAATGTGTAAAGACTGATCCAAAAGTAATGCCTCCTATGTTATTATGTTGACCAATGATGTCAGAGGTGGGTGTTACATTTTGTTGCTGTGTGACAGATGGCAACAGAGGGGCAGTCTGACTGAATAGTGTCTGACATGGAAGTGCATATGGACCAAGGGTGTGTCATTGAATTCCTCCATGCAAAAAAATGGCACTCATTTGCATTCATTGCCACTTGCTGAACATTTATGGAAACCGAACAGTGGATGTGAGTGCATTCTGAAGGAGTGAGTAGTACATTTCAGCAGAGGCAACAGTGGGTCACCTCCACCGGTACAGTTTGTACAAGTGTGGCATGCAGGCTCTTGTTAATCACTAGCAAAATGCATAGCTAATGGTGGTAACTATGTTGAGTTGCGTTGACTATGTTGTAGCTGAAAATTTGTTCTATCAAATAGTGTTATCATGCTCTTTGTATCAGTTTTTGTTTGCACAGAAATAAATAGGAGGCATTACTTTCATGGCAACCTAAGTACATTGCAGCATATTGTTGAACAGATCAACAGTATACTTATTTCCAAAAATCAAATTAGGCAATCCAGGGGACTGTTGTCCAGGATGGCTTTACACTATATACAACAGCTGATGTATCAGATTCTTCCAAACAATATTCTCAGAATCTTTTTTCATCAGATTTCTTGTACTGAATCATATGGTACTGCTGAAAGGCCAGACATGCCCAGGAAGGCTCTCCTAGGAGCCCTTTTAGAAGCTAGTGACAAAATTCTCATTGATTTCTGTGTAGTTAAACATTATTAAGTCATTAGGAAGGGATGGGTTTTTGGATGATTGATCTAAAGACAGAGAATAGGAATATGCAGGTGCTTGTACTTCACTGCTAGTTCTGAGAAACCATTATCATAACATTTTACTACATTGCTTTCTTATTACTAGGTGTGAGCAGAACTACAACATGTCTCAAATGGTACAACATTTTCCCACAAAAAATAAATTAGCATTGTTCTTCTTATCTGGGTGCTTTGCCACTGGTGACAGAATTGATTATCCCACTGAGGACGTTCTGTACACTACTCTTATTAACAACGGAGTAACATTTATGCTAAGTTGTTTACTGGAGTTACTGCCTCAGTCATTCTGCCAGATTTATCAGATATACATGGGTAAAGGGGCCACCCCATATGGATTCATTCTTGCAACATACATAAATATATGACAAGACTGTAGTGTTTCAGTGTTAGCTTTCTGTTAGAAAAATCTAGATCTAGTTAGTTGACTTATACTAAATAACCTCTATTTTACTTCCTACCTACTTAAGACTTACTAGCAAAGAAAAACCATGCAAGCCGCTCATTCTGGGAGGAAAAAAAAGAAAAAAAAAACAACACAAAAGCCCTTTCCTGTTGTACGAACGACAACTGTCTATCCTCTAGAACAGGCCTGTCATGTTGACAGCTGTGGAAAAACCTTCAGTTCAGTCTTGTATCCAGTCCATCACGGGCTGGACTTTTCCTAGCAGCTCATGTGCCTACCACTACTGCACACTTCCTCATGAAACCTGGAATCTCATGTGTCAACCTGTAAAGCACTGCACACACTAACATCTAAACCAGTTGAAATCAATAAGGGCAGCGGGTGTCTGTTCACCAAGGTATTGCTGGCCCTTTACGTTCAGACAAGAAAACTTTTGAGGATTTTGGAGATTATTTATCTTGTAAGGCTGTCTGGAAATAATACACCCTGTCACTTCTTATATATTCTTATGATGAAGAACGTTTAGTAACAGTATACTGTAATGATTACTTGATTTAGATGTAATAGACTTTACTTGGGTCCTTCACATTATAGGGATAATTACCCTATGCAAAATTGTAAGGCCATGTAAACTGAACAAGTGCTGCTTGCATTAACTCTATAGTGAATATAGCCACTACCTCATAAAGATGCAGTATTTCTCTACAGACGTACCAGTGCTTTAATTGAATGCATCATAAAGAATAAAACACATTACAAACTAGGTAGGGAAATACTTTATGACCCCAGAAAAGGTACTTAATTCATCAAAAGCCCTGCTTTGTAGAATCTTATTAAACATAAAACTATTTACAAAGTACTATGTCATACATACTACAGAAAGGCATGGTGATTTAGAAGACACTAAAGAATGCTCAGCTAAGACAATAATTCTTATTTGGTAAACGTAATGGGGAATTCAGTTTAGGACTTTTCAATTATTATTCCTGCAGACATGCCAGACTGAATAGTGCACATCATATAAGCTAGTGAATATCCAAAAGCCATATGAATTGCAGAAGGGCATACAGGGAAAGACTGGAGGTCTGATCAACAGCTTCTGGCAGTTCCTATTACAGTCAGTTGCTCTGGTTGCCGGCAGTCATTTCCACCCCTCTGCTGAATGTTAAACTGGCTGTTTCTTGCAGTTCTTTGTGTTTATAATCTGGTCTGACCAAATTCAGCAGTATTACTCCTGTTCTCTCCTGTGATATAGCAGATTGGCCACAAGTAGCTTTCATGTAAAGGAGTCTTTCTTAGTTTAGGATAGCTACAGAGAAGGCAAGCCCTAAGACAGTCATCAATCTGCATACATCTTCAGCTTGCTTCTAGGTGTGCCAGAAGCTATAAACACAATCATCAAACTGTTTCAGTTGGTGTCTTCGCCTGTTGTCTCCATTCCTTCCTAGGTCGGGGTCCTGTCTCCAGCCTGTCTCTTTAAAAAAAAATTAAAAAAAAATCCGTGTTTATATGCCTTTGTGAACTAGGGCAAATTTCCCAGAGGGTGGTGCTTTCCCAGACTTGTTTACCTGTCTGGGGAATTTGCATTAATCTCTCTCTCTCTCCAGTGAACTGGGAATATAATACATAGCACAACACTGGAAAGATAATTATTTTTTTTAACATTCCCTGTTCTGGCATCTAAGACATTTCGGTATAATTGTTTTTGAAGTTTCCAGGCTTCCAAGACATCCCGTCTGTCACAAGTTATTACTGTTTAATATAGATCGTACAGAAACATTGAAAAGCTGAGGGGAACTAGTACCTGTTCTTCAGTGAGGAGGCAAGTGTTGCAGACAGTGGACTAAACTCATACTTGTATGAAGTTTTAAAGCAGAGGAGAAACCTGAAAAAAGAACAATATTAAAAGAGACTATATTATCATATATAGCTAATGTACATTTGCACACCTTGGACTTTAAAAAAAAAAAAAAGATAACATTTTTATTTTTTTTCCACTGATTGTCTTAGTCAGATCCAGTCTGAACAAGATCTGTCTAAAAGGAGAAGTTAGTACCCATACTTTGCCTCAGTCTCACAGAACAATTCAGTCTGTCCTACTTTCCAGGATTATCTCATGTAGAGCTACATAAATTCATTAGGTGCCTTCCTTTAGTCTCCCACATAGACTCAGAAGTGGAAAGATGGATGCTTATCTCCTTCCTACACCTCACATTTAATGAGTTACTTGGTACTTAAATTCAGTAAAAAGTCCCTGGAGAAGACTGAAATGTTAATTGTGGCCAGGACTACAACTGAGCATGTCTGATGCTATGTACTGGGTGCATAATTGTTTAGTTGCTGGAATATTCACCTAGGAAACAAGAGAACTGGAATTTAGGTCTTAACTGGCCTAAGGGAGCAAATGCATTTCTCCAGCACGCTGATGGAGAGGTGCCAAGTGGCAGGATGACTCTGAGAAGGCAACGTCCCATGGGGAAAGTGAGGTGCTGGGCAGGTGGGAGTGGCAGGGCCAGAAGGAGAGGAGAGTGGAGGTGTCCCTGCTGCCCATGCATCAGGGCCCTCCACTTGGGGGAGCAGAACTAGGCCACACTTCCAGCACTGCGTTTGTTCATCAAGCAGTGATAGGTTAATGTAAAACACGTATTCCAAGATTCAGCTGCATGACCCGACCACTGCTTTAGCACCAAGCTCTATCATTTTTCTGTTCTTTTCAATAAGGAAACAAGGAAACAAAATAGCTGTAAGGCCTACATTACTTCTGTTGAGCTCAGTGGCAGTGCTCCAAAGCCAGTGAGATCAGCAATTAAACCTAAATGATGAACTCAAATCCACAGCATAAATTAATGGCAAAAGTGAGAGTAGAATGGAGGAGTTGGCAGGATTTGCACACGGACAAGTCAGTCATGCCTCTGAGACATAAATCTGCTTAAGTAAAGCTTAGATCAATTAAAATCTCATAGAACAACTGGCACAGCTATAGCCATACTTCTAAAAATTCTAAAAAAAGTACTTTCTGAGTTTGGTAGAGGCCATGGGCCTGAAACAAGACACATTACAAGTGCATGGCTTACTAAATGAGAAAGGTTTGGTTAATTCTGAAGCACCTATGTCATCAGAACCATATTTCTTTTGCTTTTCCTCCCATGTGTTCTTAGACAAGGAGTAGCATAACCTTTTGCTATGCCACAGGAACCTTTTACACTACGTAAATGGCCCAAAAAAAAAGATATAAAATACAAATAAAAAAATAGATTAATAAATATACCTTCTCATCCGCTTTCAAAATATTCAACACAAACATGAACATTCCTACAAAGCATTGCATTTCGCAGAGTGGCTTTCTGACCTAGAACCGAGCTCACAGATGCACTATTTATCCCAAATCCGCTCCCAGAATCCACTGCAGCAGCATTCTCTATAGAAGTAAGGCAACCGATGTATTTTGACAGGGAGATATTAATACGATGAGCATCCTTGATCACAGAGCAGGAAGAAAATAGGATTCTGCTACTCTAGATGAAATGATTCTGCAGCTCGGTATCTCTGAACATGAGGGTCCTGGGAAGCATAAATTTAGCTGCAGAATCACAGCTCCTTTATGGATTAAGGGTTCCATGCACCAAGGTCTTATCTGCAGTGAAAATGAAGTTGCAGTATTGATGCTGGCACTGACCTGTGAACTTCTCAGCCATAAGCACTGTAGCTGGGAAGTGGGGAAGCAGGGGAGGATGCACACACCCTCATATGGACAGTCTAAGACTTGTTATTTAGTATAAGATAGAAGAGTCAAAATCCAAGGTGCCTCTTTTCCATACGAGTGATTAACTACTGGACTATGAAGTCAGATTTGTGTGGCTCACTGATTTGTGAAATTGCATGGTCCGTCTCCAACAGGAGGCTCAGTGAGCACTTTGTGTGCCTTCTTGCTGCCCAACTCCTCATCCTCTGTCCCTGTGTGGCTGGAGGCTCTCAGCCCTCTCAGGCTGAAAGCGAAATTCATTAAGTGCTTCCTTTGTGACTGCCGTAATTCCCAGGGTGCTGTGTAAAAAGGTGCTTGTTCAGTCAAGAACTTTCTGAAGAAAAGCATGAACCCTGCTCCATTACTTCAGAGTATGGTTCTAAGTTTGCACCAGTAGGAAGGGGAGAAAGCAACAGATCTCAAATAGACAGAAGCAAGTTTTCGCAGACAAACATTTGGCACCTCAAATTATGTGGACTTCATACACACACGTGACTTTTCTACTGACCCTGACAGCAGATGTCTGCAGAGTCCACAGGAGCTGAGGTTCTATGAGAAGTATCTCTTTGCCCAGCCTTGTAAAGGAGGCACAAGAAATTAACTGAATTTTTTTTATTTCACCCTGAAGTTTGGACACAGAACAGTTGAGGCTGTAGCATCCCAAATAAAATTATAGACCTACTTTTTTGAACTGAGCTCTCTCTTCTAGTAGATATCTTATGTTTTAAAATACTGGTGTTCCAAAGATTCAGGACAGAGCTAAGAATATAATTTAGAGCAATTAATTTGATGATATTGGCCACTTTTTCACTCCTTGAAAGATATGGTGGAAGGAAATAAAACCAGAGCATAAAAACTGTCAATGCCAGATTCCATGAAAAGTCCTCCAAAAAAGAGACAAGTTTAAGGGAAGTGGCATGTGCCACAATGATTCAGTTATCTGTTGATATAAAGTCAACTTCAAACATTGTTTACAAACAGCATATTTAAAAAGGTAGCTTACGTAGTGGTGAATAAACCATAGGCTGCTGTTGGAACAGCATGGAAGGAAGCCATGATCTACTGACTCTAGTGAGAGCTGGTCACATCATAAAAACTGATGCAACAGTCATGTTTTCCAAATGACTTTGTGCTATTGACTTGAAATACACTGTCTCAACAAATCTTCTTCCCATTAACCTCGGGCTGTTATGTGATGCTACATTAAGTCCAGAATAGGGATTTTAGTAGTTTGTTCTAAAAAAAAAATAAAAAATCCTTGCCATAGAATTAAATAATAAATACATAAATAAAGAAAGAAATTACTCTACTATAGCCTGTATTGTTTTAAAAAAACAAGATCCTGCATTTCTTTTTGTGGTTTTGTTTGTTTGTTTGCTTGTTTTTCCTGACTGGCTTATTCAGGATCAGGTATTGTCTTCCCCCTCCCCCCCCAGCTTTGTGCCAGATCAGGTACCATCTGCAGCACCTGCAGCTGCCAGAGAGCCAGCACAGAAGCAGAAAGCCAACATAATTTTTCTGTTGTATGCTTTAGATAATTCAGCATAAATGTGATCATTTGCCCATACCTAATCTGTATATAATTTATACTGCTGGATCACCTGGTATGGCAGAGACTTCATAACAAAAATCAGGAAAGCAAAATCTTCTTTACCTAGCAAGGGAATGGAGTGGAAATACAATAGTTCAACCAGAAACTGAAACAGAAAAATAATTATAAAAACTGCAGAGCATAAGGATGCTAGAGACATTATCTTTTACGAATTTGTGCGCTTAATAAGGATGCACTTAACACACATCTAGTATACACATTGTATAACTCCCATCTATATGCACAGGGGGTCTGGGACAGTTTGTCTGACACTGGACCTACCACATGCTGAGGATCTGAGGATTTTCTAAGAGTAGGCCTTTGCTCCCAGGAATTACTACTTGGAGAGAGTATGTGTGGACAGGCATGCGCTATTTCACTTGTTACATTATGGAAGAAAAATACTCCTTTCTCTCTTAATGAATAAATGGGGAATAATCTGGGGGAGGGGACAGATCATAGGTATAAAACTTTTTATACTGACTGTACACTGGTAGAGTGAATGTGGTTTTCCTTATTCATGCAGCTGTTTGCGTTTTGGTTTGGTTTGGTTGTGGTTTTTTTGGGTTAGTTGGGTTATTTTCTGAGTTGGTTTGTTGTTGTTGATGTCTGTTTGTTTTTGTTTGTTTGTTTGTAAATGCTTTCAAATCTTGGCCCATTTGTTCAGAAAATTCAGTTATATTCTCAGCAGGCTTCTCACAGTGGTAGGACAATATCTCATCTCCTTCATCTTTCTTCCTCTTTTTCTACACAAACACATTCTAGGACCTTTCTTATGATTAAGGAAGCCAATGCTTACTCCAGTGTTCTGGTGTAGTTTTGAATATATGCATCCAGAAAAGTACTTTAGGCTGGTGCTTCTGGACCTGTTCCATTCTAG
Source organism: Pavo muticus (assembly GCA_016647715.1). NCBI lineage: Eukaryota > Metazoa > Chordata > Aves > Galliformes > Phasianidae > Pavo > Pavo muticus. The sequence continues at coordinate 387,761 of JACDJE010000287.1, forward strand.
ATTAAACAAATCAAAGCAAGACAAACTTCAGTGCCCTACTGCTGTGGGTTCTGATCACTTCTGTATTCACAGAGAAGATTAAATCTGCCAGAAGTTGCTTGTGGATAAACTCAGCAGACAATATATATTGGAGGACATTAGGGAAGCCAGTAAAAGCAATGCACTCAAAGAAAATAGTTAGATTTTTTTCCAGAGTGCTATATTCACTTGAGGTTAGTGGTTAAATAGAGAAGAGTTTCCACCTAATAAAAGATTTTGTGTGGATGATTTCTGTTTAGTTACTGTTAATAGGGATTTTGCAAAATGTGATTTTCAAAAAAAGAAGTAGGCCATCTTATTGAGACTATTTCCAAAAGTTCTAACAATCAGGGGGTGTTCATTGTAATAAAATATAAATGGCATTCTTTATTTCTTATGTTTTTATAGACTAGAAAAGGAATGCTTTGCTAGAGAAACTAATACATTTGCTGTTCCAAGAGCACCAATTGAGTTTATTATCTGAATATGCTGTACATGTAGAAAATAAGTAAGTATGTAATCCCGTCACTTCATAGATGTGATAACTTAAAAAAAATATGAAACGGAAATCTTTACAGTTCTGCTGTAATGCATTCAATACATTACAGAAGAAGCCAAATTGAACAAAGAAGAGAAAGGCTGGGAATCAAATAGACATCTCTTTTAGGTTCTTATGAAGTATTTGGAGATAGAATTATCTGCAAGATTTTGTCCCTGCCTTTCCACGTAGAGTTGCTGTCTTCATACTTCCAGCAGCACTACGGGACTTCCTCTCTTTCACTTTACAGGGGGTCAGGCTGTAGTCTTCATCCACTGATTAAATTGTTCATACTGAAGTTCTTCAATGCCCATACCTCAATCAAATCCTTTGCTTTGTGTCCCTCCTGGGTTCTTGTCAAAGTTCCTGGTTGCAACCTTTTCTTCCTATTTATAGAAAAAAAAATGCCAAGTGGCAATCTCTCTGCAACAGAGATTAATAATCCAATAGCAAGTTAAATTATAAATTTGATAAATGCAACAATGGAACTGAAGCAAGTATCTTCTAGCAGAACACCATGTAATATTATGAACAATAAATTAGAATTATGTAAAGTCAACAGGACCCACAGTGAATGGATTAGATACTAACCAACTGGCAAGTCTTGAAATGCAACTATAAACATTGAGTAACTGTTGAGTAAAGTCCCAAAGGGCTAATCTTCAACCCTGATCTTACTTCACAATTTAAGTAATGAACTAAAGGAAATAAAATAAAATAAAATAAAATAAAATAAAACACCTATCACTGTAGCTTGTCTTGAGAACAAATGTGAAAGGAGTGGTGGAAAAAAACGTGAATGCCTGATGTGCTAACATCATTTTATCTTGGTTGCTTAGATAATTATATGACTTTTGTTATGATCAGAAGTAAAGTCATGTACTTAATCATAAACACTAAGGACCATTCTCCCAAGGTCAGGAGAGGTGAACTCAGAGGAAGGGAACTGCACTGGGTTTCAGAGTCCCTGGTGGATCAGACTTCCCAAAATGATGGTGGTTCTATAAAGGAGCTCACCGACTTATAAACAAGAAGAAAGATTTCTCTGCATATGCTGCAGTTGAATCAGAGCTATCTGACTTGAAGGAGGAATTAATATACAGCAAATCAGTTGCCTTTGTTATGCATGAGGTCAGATGAACAGTCCCTTCTGGACTTAAAATATATTAATTTATGTATGGGAAAAAAATTACCCTCTCTAAAGCTTTATCCATCCCTAGAGGACCAGTGGAGCATACAAGGAATAGTAATCAAGTTTCTGGTTATTATTTTAACAAGAAAAATGCAAACAACTCTCAACAATTCTTCAGATAACTCAAGATCTTCCAAAATGGACATTTCAAAATGTCACCTTCTCAAAACTCTCCATTGCCTTGTTTTGCCTTACCCCCTCCAATCACTAGTGAATTAACAATACTGGTGACTTTCACTCCATTTGATTTTTTTTCCCTTCCTTCCCTGTTATTCTCAAGAATTCTTCAGTTTTGAAAATGTTACAGAACGGTTAAAGGAAAACTAAAGGTCTCCACTCTGGCAGGCATAGGCTGTTTTCTCCCAGCAACTCCATCTCACCCGCTGCCAAGACTCACATGGGGTAATGGCAGGAAAGCAGCAGCCAGACACCCACAGACCCAGCAACACCTTCTCCCTCCCCTCCACACCCTCTCTGCTGGTGGCCAGGGGGAGCTGAGCTCCTACTGCAACCCACCACCACCTGCAGATTTCCCCAAGGAAGAAGGATCTGGAATTTTATGGGGTGATTCAAAATGGCCAGAGCAGTCTGGAAAATCAGGGCATTTGCATTGCTCTCCTTTCCTTGTCTTCAATGAAGTGTTACACTGTAAATGTAAATTGTCTTGAACAAAAAATAAAATAAAATAAAATAATAAAATAAAATAATAAAATAAAAAAGAAGAAAAAAGAAACATTGCAGATATATACAGAATGAAATCCAGACTGCCTGATGAAAGGACCAGCAATTAATTAAAAGATTATTAAAAACAGGACTTAATTATGTTCTCACGGGTTGCACTGTTGTCTTTAGACAGTTTGCTGATATTCACTATGGAAAGATTTCTTTAGAGTTGTTCCAGAGAAAAGGGTGGGGGGAATACAGAGCTTACCATGAGAGACATCATGAAGTAGTTTTATCAACAGCTGGATTGCAAATCTGTGGATAGAAAAATCACTCTGATCTTTTCAAACTGCTGTTTTCTTAATAAAAGACCATTCCTTTAAAGAGAGAAAAGATATCATAGAAAGAGTTTTCTTAAACCAGTACAATCTGGGGTTGAGGAATTTGGAAGGTGTTTTATATGGATTTTTGTGGTTTTTAGCTGGGTGGCCAAAATATACTACATTAATTTTCAGTCTGCTCTTGCAGACTGCAGCAGAGTGGAGAGTAAACAATTAGGTTTGTTTGCTTTCTGAATTGTGATACTCCGGATTTTTCATTGATTTAAAGGTATGTTGATCTTATTTAACACTTTGACAGCGTCTGCCAATACACGATCTCAAATGCTTTACAGTAACGATCAATGATATCCTCTGTAATTCAGATGAAAATGCGAATACTTGATACCTACTAGTGAAAAAAATACATGGTAACGTAAAAAAACTTGTAAAAAAGAATCCCATTTTGTATATGGAGGAATAAACAGTTGAAAAGTTGACAATCGTGGCCAGTTAGAAGCAATGCAATACATAAAAGTAACAACCATTGAAGCAGCAACTACAAACAGGACCAGAACAGTATTTTGAGAGGTGCGCAGTACTCAGTAACTCCTGTGCTTCTTCAAGCAAATGCCCAAATTAAAACAGCTGGAATTGAAGTTTATATAAAAAAATGTTACAACTCCATTTTTCAGCACCAGGTTCATCTTGGTCAGAGATTAAAGCATACAAAAGGTTTGTTTCTGTTCCAATGATAATGGGGAAATGTAAGAACGACAGAGAGAGAACGTATGTTCCTCCATGCAATGCTAATGAGAAGGTCACTTATTAGCACAGTAGCCTTCCCTGCCATAAATCTGTCCCTGATTTGTTAATGTTCACTAATACGTAGTTTACTATAATAAATTAGAATGAATTGTACAAGCTAAATTGCCTGTGAAGTTGCAGTTTCCTTTTGCAAGGCTGGAGCTGCCTATTTACTTCATTTGCTTGTTCTGCTCTGTCCTGCTCTGCTCTGTGTGGCTTTCTGAGTCTCCAGTTCCCATCTCCAAGTTACAGATTCAAGTGCACCCAAGAGTTCTAAGCAAAAAAAAATAGAAACCATTGAGTTTCACTTGGATTCATGCTGAAATCATGCAAAACCAGACACGCTATTTTTAGAGGAGGTAATTAATCAAATTATACAAATGAGGTTTCTAAGAAGTTTCCAGTCAACTTGGGCTGAGATTGGAGTACATGGGTTCCACACCAATGTGTCAGACCAAGATCTCAGCACCTCATAGATTTTAACTAGTGCACATGACAAAATTTTGACACTGATTTGCTAGATCCATAAATTGCCTTCAGTGCTGCTGACCACACAGAATCTAGATAAATGCACAGCATAATTACACAGTTGCACCTCAAGCTGCTCCTTTCTCATGATCAAGTTTGACATTGCAAAAGAAAGGGAACCACAGCTTTCTGCCATTGGCTGTGAATTCCCTTACACCACTGACACTTAACTGATGCACAATGAGGCAGTTCAAGAAGGTAAGTAAGAAGAAAGTGATTCAAGTTTAACATGCCACTGACTCAACATATTTATTTAAGAGATAAACAACTCTCTCAAGTCAGCCAAACACAAGTGATTATGCAAGAGTAGCAGAAGGAGCACAAGTTCAGGGATAACAGAACTTTACTGTTACTCTGTTTACTCTTTTACTCTGTAAAGTAAAATTGCAGTGTCAAAAATTCCACATTTTATTTAAATAGATTGCCATCAGCTACATCTTAATTTAAATATCATTAACATCACCCAGAGGTAGTATAATAGGATCACAGGAACACAATGGTTGAAGGCTGGACTGGACCTCTGGATCCATCTGCTCCTACCCCTGCCCAAGCAGGGAGACCCAGAGCAGGGTACCCAGACCCATATCTAGTTGGCTTTTGAAAATCTCCAAGGAGGGGACTCTCTGGCAGCATGTGCCAGTGCTTCATCATCCACACAGCACAGAAGTGCTTCCTAATGTTCAGAGGGAACTTCCTGTGCTCCTGTTTGTGCCCATGGCCTCTTGTCCTGTCACTGGGCACCACCAAAAAGAGCCTGGCTTCATCTTTGCACCCTTCCTTTGGGTATTTATGGACCCTAATGGGATCCTCCCTGAGTCTGCTCCAGGCTGAACAGTCCCAGATCTCTCAGTCTTTCATCACAGGAGAGGTGCTTTGGACCCTTCATCATCTTGCTTCTGGATTCTCTCCAGTAGCTCCATATCTCTGTTGTACTGGGGATCCCAGAACTGAGCTATTCAGGTATAGTCTCACCAGTTTATCAAGAAGAGGGAAATTATCACCTCCCTTGACCTACTGGCAATACTTTGTCTAATCCACCTGAAGATAACATTAGTTTTCTTTGCACTGAGGGCACATTGCTGGCTCATGTTCAACTTGGTGTACACCAGGACCCCTAGGACCTTTTCTGCAGAGCTGCTTTCCAGCTGGGCGGCCCCCAGTGTGTGTTTACTGGTGGTCTCATGGTGACATCAGACAGCTCCCTCAGATATGGGTGCATCCCATCAAGGAGTAGAGTGTTCCCAGTTTATTAAAAGTATCTCTAACTTCATCTAGTAAGTGCAGACAAGTGTAAATAGTAAGCAGAGACATTAACCCATAATGGTGTGTACAGTACAAGACTTTTGCAGTCATAAATCATTTTACCTGAAAACATCAAAGATATTTCAAATAAATTATTTTATAATTACTTACAGAGATTATAAAATTCTGTGCAGAAAATCTTTTCTTTTTCCTGTGTGGCGAGGTAATGGAAGACATGATGCCATGTCCGTTAAAATCAATCACTTGGTAACAGTAAGTTGTCTATGTGACATCTATATGCTTAAGCTTTATAACCTCATAATGGTTATAAAGGTTATAAGCCTTTATAGCCATTTGAAATCTTGTCTGTATAACCAGTGGAGTCTAAAGTGTGATTCATTCCATCCTAAAGTAACTGTTTAAAATATGTGAGATGAACTACATTCTAAAACATAAAGGAAGCATATCAGCGTAATTATTTACACAGTTTCACTGCAGTGATTTACACTGAAGGAGAACAAACTTTAACAAAAAAAGAATGTCTCCTATAATTTAAATAGAACACTACAGTGGAATTCATAAGAAAAAGTTAGGAAATAAAAATATAACTTATGTGCTTATTCTCCATAGAATGAATTCAAGAGGTATGCTAAGGTGCTAAATTAGTCTAATGATCCCTACAAATAATAATAATTATTATTTTAATTGTTCTTAGCTGCAGAAATCTCATGTCTTTGGGAGAAAAAGTTTTGAATTTTTTGGTCTTTGAGAGCAGGCTTCATAAAGATTTTCTCTGGCAAATAAATTTAATGTAAATGGTCTATTATACGCTTAGTGGTAAAATATTATAAATGTTGGCCTAGATCACAGCGATGTTTATATCACCATTGTTTCTGAAGTCATTTGTGGTGTAGGATAGAACAGAGGGTAACTGTCATTGCAAGTAAGATATTTGAATAATGTATTGAATAATGATCACCCAGCAATGTACTGTAGATGTTTAGTTTTGGTACACTACTGTATTATTTTTCAGTTAGTGAATAGTCCCTGTTTTTTTTTTTTTTTTTTTTTTTTTGTAAACTTTTGCAACATCTTCACATGAAATAAGTGTATATAGTGGGAGAAAGGAGAATAGGATACAGATTCAGCTTCTTTTTAATCATCTGGATATCATCTGACAATCATCTGTTTCTTCTCAAAAGAAAACAAACACTAGACATTTTTGGCACAAGATTTAAGTTGGCTGGTATTAACCAGCAGCTGTAGATCAAGCCCCCTATAGTAACATCCTCCCTCAATAGAGATTCTAATTTTAAATATTTAGGTTTCCATGTAGATGAGACTGTGTACTTCTGGAGACACACTCACACATTTGTTTATGGAGAAGTGGTTGAGAAAAAATTAGGTGTGTTTTATTATTTAAAGACTTGTTATATTTTGCCTGTCAGGAAAATTTTAGCACTATAATTAATGTTTCCATAAATTAAACACAGAAGTCTAGTACATACAATATTTTAAGGAATATATATGGTTGCTCTATCATCTGTTTAACAGAATTTGCCACTTCATATTTCAGTATTCATTTTGAATATTAGTGAATCTCTAGTTTTTCTTTCTTTCTTTATTTATTTATTTATTTTGCATTGCATTGCATTGTAAATCTTCATTATGACAAAAGTATGAAAAACTTTTCAATATTCTCTAACTACTTGGAATACTTGATTTGCAGTCTATTCTCTTATATGAATCCAAGGTTGTACCTTTAAGTATAACTTTTTGGTCCTGGAAGTGATTTCAAATATTGAAAACACTGAGCATTGAAATGTTGCTTTACATTTCTCTGCAAAAGAATGCAAACTATTTCAAATATTTTTGCTAGTTTATGAGAATATATATGACATATTCATATGTCACAGCCATATGGGCAAATATGCCTTACTGGAAGATCTTAGTCCAGATTTTCAAAATCATAAGAGAAAAGGTCATCAAGATAGCTTAGTGCCTATCCACTCTCATTATCATCAGTAAGGTCTTTAGCATGTGGAAATCTTTAATAATCCGAATACTTTTATATTCACTGAAATGAGAAGAGCTAGATGTTGTGAAAATCCACTTGATATATTAATTGATCTTTCAATTCAGTTTCTTATGCCAATGAACACTAATCAAAAGGATAAATCTAGTCTATTTTACTCTCACTTAATGTTCCATTAACTGTCTGTGAATGGAATTGGCAATATTTGGTTCTTTAAGAGCTTGTCTCTTAAGTGCTTCTCTGAGATCAGATCTGGAGAAATGATAAAACTCCGCTTAGTAATTTTTTTCCCTGAGGGAAGATGACAGGAATGAGACATTATCTTTCAATATTCTGAAAGAAAGCAGTGCAGTAGCTGAAACAAAAAAGAATGCTGTGGAGCCCACAAGCAGCATCTTGTACGAAATACACACAGAGAATATCTTAAGAGGTTCTACTCTTCAGAAGCTAACCACAGTGTTATTTTCTTGATGGAAGATAAGTAAAGAAGTATGGTAACTGCACGCAGGGAGATATGGTCATGCTCTGAGGAGGAGATGGATTTTAGGAGAGATCTGAATAGGCAAAATACAGTAGATTATAGGCCAGAAATTAAGATGCAAAGACAACACAGAATAATTTCCAGCTGACATGCAAGGAGAGTCATTTTATTGTATCTTTTGTAACTGTATTGCTTCCTGAGATGAAGAATATGGGAATAGCCTCACAGAACATTTTTTTAGGGCTGTCCCAAACAAAGAAATTTCACAGATGAAGATTAAGCCTTCTTTTAATTCAGACAGGAGGAACTAAAGTGTTGGAGGTAGTGGTGGTGTTAAGCTTTAATTTTCAGGAAAAAAAAAAAAAAAAGAGAAAAAAAAGATCACTGGCACAACAACAATTTAAATTAAGAACCATGCATCCAAATCTGTTTACCAGAAGTATACATATTAATCAGTTTTTCCATGCATATTTGTCTTTTTTTATTTTTACTATTGAAGCTATTGATTGAATAGCTTAATAAATTAATTAAAAGGCTATAAAGTATTAACACGTGATTGAAATGGAAGCTTAAATGAACATATGTTTTGACCTAGAAGAACTTGTTTGTTTGCCTGTGACCATACAATGTATATGTGTTGAGAGGGCCACACAAATGACCTAAGCAAGTGAAGTAGACAGACTAAATGATGAATGTGGACTTGGATCTATCTGACCTTTTATTTTATCAGTAGGAGCAATATAACTTCATCAGAGGTATACAGGCACAACAAATGAGTCCAGGAAAATAGTAGTGAAAACTGGAAAATTGAATAAAGGAATATGCAAAGATTTCAGAACAGATAACTGAAATAACCTCTTCTTCATTCTACATTCCAATTACTTTTCAGAAACAGTGATTTAACATTCCCATTTTAATCAGGAGAAATATCAGAGCTCTATAATGAAACAAATGAATTTGGTACCTACTTACGTCTTTTCCATTCCTACTTACCAATCCTCCACGTCAAAATAATGTGTTGCTTGAATTGCTGACTAGTTTTCCTTAACTAGCCCACAGGAGTATTTGGCATCTGTAGAACATTACTCACGCAGTACGTAACCTAATCTTTAACACAAAAGACTTTTCCATATGATAGTTTATAACCAGCAGCCATTCTATTGTTACTCAAACAGGAAAGAATCCAGTTGCTCTAAATTACATTATTTTTTTCCTCTTATGAATGTGCAGAGTCATTATACATTTGGACCATTAAAACAAACAAACAAACAAAAAAAAAAACCTGGGCATTTCCCCCATCAAATTACAACATGGACACGATCCAGTAGTCCTACATGTTGAAGAAAGAATACATGCACAGAGCACTAGAGCTGCTACAGCTACTCCTCATATATCCTGACAAGCATGTTGCCAGTGACAGCAGCTAACATGAAAATCTTGGGTGACTCATGCCTGGATTGTGAAAGACTTGTAAATGTATACAGAGGGAACTATTCCTCTGCATCTCTTTCATAGACAGAAGAGAAAGTTCAGGACACCATTTTTTCAAGAGCTTAAACACTCAACACTATGAAAATTTAGTTGAGGACTACAAAACTAAGGGCTGAGTAAATCTGGGTTCAGCTGCTTGCAAGGGAATAGACTTTATAAGCCAGATGGTCCTTCCCAGTCATACGTTCACTGTATGAGAATGGAGTCTAATATAAGTGATTTGAAAAACTCTTCTAAGATGTTGCATTAACTCTAACAAATGTAGGCTTCTACTTTCAGGTTTGTTTTTTTTTTTAATCACAACCAAGTAAATGACTTCAAAAAGTCAAAGATCAGCTCTGCAAATATCTCAGGGCTTCTTTTCCAATGAAAAAGATAAAAAATCCTAGACTTTTTATTGCAAAAATATCCCCCACTATAACCAAAGACTGTTGACACTAGAATATTTTGTTATGATTTTGTTACAGTAACAATAATGGAAAAGTTCTAGCAAATGGACCTCAAATTTGTTAGCATTAAATTTATTTAGACACAGGAGGGTGGCTAAAACCTTTGTAATCAGACTACATTAACATATCTTCTGTTGCTATAGCAATTGCATCAAGGGCAATGGAAAATGCTAAACACCCCAATACTGAGAGTTCAACTGCAATTTATTTGCCTGGTGCTAGGTAGAATGAATACGGAAGTATATGATTATACATTGTTCATAAATTGACATTATCTAGCTACAAAGAGAACACAAAAAAGATGCTTTTACAGTCATTTATTAAGTAAAAACTGGTGTTCCAAGTTCACACTATCAGAAAGTAGTGTGGACTAGAAGATGCAAGCCGCAGAGATGTTTATTTTGGACTATTGCTAGTCGGGTCCCATGGACTGAATGTCCATTAAACAGCTGGAGACTCCTGAGCACATTCCTGGAATATATCTGCATTCATGATCTTTGAGACTATCCAACAATATGAACTAAAGCAGGGAAAGTAAGGTAAAAATGCCCTCCTTATGACTAGTGGTGACATAGACGGTGAAATCAATGGAATCTAGTTCCATAAGTTCCTATTTCTAACTGCTGACTACAGTGAAGCTTGATATGATGAGCTTATTGTAGTCTCCTGCGCTATGGGAGAGAAATGCCATGTTGTCCATTTCAGAAGATGAGAATGCTGTCTAGCAATGTGAATAGGACATTTATGACAGTATCATCTTCTATGAATTATCCCATATTTACTAAATGTAAACTACTCCTTCAATGCATTCTTCACTCCATTCAGCATGGTCCCTCTCCTTCTATCTATTTTTAGTGACATACAGCCTGCTGATCCTCTGCTTCAGTTCAAACTGTTAGTGCATTCCAAAATGAGTGCTCAATCCAATGAATTCAATTTCTTTAGGAAAACAAAACAAAACAAAACAATCAATCAAACAAACAAAAAGAGGTTGAAACACTGAAATAATTACCAAAATCACTGCAGAAGATTCAGAACACTATCTTCTTTAAATTAAAAATGTAGTGAAACTAGAGCTGCCTCATCGAGTGTTTAAGAGCAATGCAACAGTGAAAATTTTTTAGCTGGAGCCACTAGCTGTTAAGCAAATATCTTTCTTTCAACCCATTACTTCTATTTTGGTTTTAAGTTACATGGGCAGAGCTAAAAGAACAGAACTGAAGCAAAGAGGCACTGAAATTCTGCAAAGGAACAAACCAGAAAAAGTCATTCTGTTTTTTTTTTTCTCGTATTCATACAAATGGAAATCTGAAAAGTGAAAATGCTAGTGGTAGTTTGAAAGTACTGAGTATCATTGGCAATTTAAATCCTTAAAGATTACTGCAGAGAGAAAGATATTTCCATAGTTATTCTCTGCCAGTATCTGAAATTCCCCTTTATTAAACAAGTTTGAATAACAGCTAAGAATTTCCAAACTTAAAGAAAATGTGAAGTGTTACATTTTCCATAGAGAAAATGAGACAATATTTTCTTTCTAGTGTAAGTCATTCTGCGTTAAGTGAATCAACAACACTAGAATATTAAAATAATCGAATTGCTGTGAAAGTGCATTTCGATCTGAGAACTGCAGCTAGCCCTGGAGAGAGCAAGGTCCTGGAAACTGAAACATATCCTGCATGGAAAGTGGAATCATTCCTGTTGTATGTTAGAGTTCCATACACTACAGCAAAGGCACTTCTGCAACTTTCCTCTGGAATTAGAAAATATTTTACTTCTAAGCATGATTCAAATGTTACATTGTACTTAGTTTTCCTGATCTTCTGTCAGCAGCAGTTCATATTCTAGAAGATTATAGAGATAACATCTCTTATCAATACATTATTTTGTAAGAATGAAGTATTACTGATTATTCTCAAAGTGTTTATGTTAACATACATTATCATGATTGATTATTTTTTTGAAAATAACACAGATTGTCTCAAGGAGGAAATTTTCTTTCTTCAGTTTCCAATTTGAAGTTATTTCTGGTGAAGAAGCAAGGAACACAAGACAGTCTGACTGAAAATGTTTTGGCTAGGATAGAACTAATCCATATTCTAGAATGCAAAACAAAGAAAAAGAAGACCTATACTAAAAATATGAAAAACAGGATTCCGTTACTACTCAATTGTATATTAAGAATTTAGAAATAAGTAATACATCCAGTGATTAATGTGGAACTTTACATCTTGTATGTTTCTATTCAAATATACAGTTTCAGGTCTTCCTGAGGTTTTAATGAATTGCTTTTAATTGAGCATGGGGTTTTGGTCAACAAAAGCATAAAGAAGATAGTAGTGCAGCCAGGAGCTGTGAAGCACATATAGCGTTAGGTTGTAGGCTCCTGACCTGCTGGTACAAATTTGAGCAGCTGCACCATGAGGGTTTGAGAAGTGGGACTGAGTACTCAGGGGTCTTGTGATTAAGACACCCACTGAGCTGAGCAAAGAACTAGCTGTGCAAAGCACAGATGTGAGAGATATTCTTCCACACTGCTGCATTACCAGCCTGCCAGTTCTGTGGTGGGTCTCTTGCCTCTGGTTTTGACCAGACATTCCACCTGGTCAATACATACCAGATTCCACATTTCCCAATAAAGCAAGTTTCACTGGAAAATTCCCAGCCAGCTCTCATCAAGAATGGGCTCTTGTTTTCCGGGCCAGATGAGCTGTTCCACCACCTGACAACCTTTCCCACACTTTTTGGCAGGTAGCACTCAGTTTGAATGCCAGCGGGCATCATCCCAAGGCCGGAAGGTGTTCTCTGTAAACTGAAGCTCACACTCAGGGGACTCCCATGAATCAAGACAGCAGCTGGATACTTTTTTTTATTCCTGAGTAATGAGAGTTCTGGGGAGAAGCAGCCCATGATGACAAGTATCAAGCTGCAGCAGATGCCTACACAGGTGCTGAGACAGGAATACTGGGCTGAAAGCAGACTGGGGGAAAATTAATGTTCCCTATTTAGAAATCAGATTCCAGTTAGTAAGAAAATGAAAAGCCATGAGTGCACTGCCCCAAAGAAAACATGAAAGAGGACTGTAGTGATACACCTTTTCAGATGCTGCAATTACCTGTGAGAAACTGACACATCCTTCAGGCAATTAATTATGCAGTGTAAAAGCATGCAAAGACACAAGAAGAGAACATAAGAAAAGTGTTCGAACCAATGTGCATGATACTTACAGAGCAGCAAGAACTGCACTGTCCAGAGCAGCACTGACACCTCATGAAACTCCCAGGCCATGTTCTCTAGAAAGGAATGAGTTAGTGGGGTGTATCATCTCACTGCAAGCACTGGTAACCGGCACAAAGAAAACACTGCATGCTGCAAGACTGAGCGCTGTTCATGTTACTGAAACACTAACATTATACTGCAGAGATAAGAAAGAACTCTCTAACAGCATTACAGTGACAGAGATACACATCAAAGCATGCCTTCTGGAGATAAATATTCTTTCAGCTCTATGAAATAGAAAATATATGCAAAATGCAATTCCTTTGTTTCTCTTTTGAGAGTATTGAGAATGGCAGGTAATAGGACAGTTCAGACTCCAGAGCTAGACATGTCTTGAGGAACAAATGCCTCAGGAAGTCGTCCCTACTGTAGACAAAGCTATAAGATGGAGATCTGTTTAAAAGGCAGGGATTAAGCAACAGTTTCAGAGAGTTTGGAAGCTGGCACAAATGCGTTCTTCACATGTGGAGGAAGAAGCATGTCTGAGATGAGCTGGAGGAACAGCAACTTCACAAGCAGAAATGCTAAGTCAGTAGCAGACATAGCAATATTTGAAAAATATTCATAGCCCAGCAGTCAACGAAAGAAGGAGATTTGTGATACACTTTTTTATTGCAAAAAGTTACAGAAGTTACAAGATAGAAACAAATTAGCCCTCCATTTACTAGGAAGTGAGCTGAATGGAAGGCAAAACTAAAAGCACAGGCAAAATGCCCATGTTGCCTATAAAACCCGCCAGCATGTTGCTCTGATTGTGTTAAGACCACTAACATCATGCTGACCAAGAGCTTCTTACTGCTTCTTTGCACTTTCCCATCATCATTTCCACTTGTGCTCAGATACTCAGCTTACATACAGATTCAGGCGGGGACTCTCTTTTTTGATCTTTGGAGGATGTGTGGCAAACCTGACTTGTTGAGGCAACAGGCCTCCATGCCCTGCGGAAGAACACAAATCAATCAGTGTCAATTGGGAGCTTAAGCACAAGTTATCATGGAATAGGTGCTTTGAAAGCAAATGAAGACAGAGTTGCAAGACATCCTAGTGTCACAGTAGTTATCAACTACACAAGAAGGGATCTTAGAAAAAGACACATCAAAGAACAGTGGGGTTTTTTTTGTTTCACACTCTAGCAGAAGTAGGAATGACAGAACAAAAAAAAAGCAGTAAATTATGAGGTACAATAATTGTACCAAAACCAATAATTGATCCAAAACCAATGTGCTCGGGTCAGCAGATCTGGGTACAGCTCTCAAGGAAGGGCAGCATGCAAGAGCCCTGAAACAAGCTGATAAGCGCTGGAGAGTTACCAGTGATCAGTCTTAATTTATGCGGTATAAATGAGGCCAGAATCTGGACTAAATAAAAAGCTAGGCAAATAACACCAAACACTTCTGATTTTCCTGGAAGACTTGCAAACAACATCAGATAATAGCAAGTAACATCAAGAGCAAGCTGGAAGCAAATGCAGTAAAAGCTTTGTGAACTAGAAAGCAAAGAAGTCCACAAAAAAAACCTCCAGTAAATCCATGATGACATGAAACGAAAGGATGGGTCCTTCAAATACCTACACACTACAAATGTCTGGCCCCAGCAAGTCCCAAAAGGCTTTCACAGAGCACAGACAAAAGTCATGACACAGTTGTTTAAAAAGTATGTGCCCAGCACCCCCATGCTGACTTCCTATTAACTCAGAAGAAATCAATTATAAACAACATGAAATGAGGACTATCTATGTTTTTTCTCAGGAAAAAAAAAAAATTAAAAAGATTATTAAGATATGCATTTTTTCAAAAACAACATCTCAAAAGCATCTCCAAACCAGAGCTCATACTCTGCATTACTAATTGCTAAGAGAGGATTTTTTCTGGGCCTGCCATAAAATCTCCTGACAGTTTTAATGGTTATCTTTACAGGGTGTTGGAAGCAGTCAGTACCTTTTCCATCCAGAAGTGACAATGAACAGTGTGAGAGCACTATTATTTAAAAAAGAAAGAAAGAAAGAAAGAAAGAAAGAAAGAAAGAAAGAAAGAAAGAAAGAAAGAAAGAAAGAAAGAAAGAAAGAAAGAA